>JAKCPB010002060.1:0-59477 GCA_021442155.1 Cymbidium sinense | reverse complement strand
TTACGTATTGCTCAATATTCTACTGCAGGTACTTTGGGTTCACTTGGCCATTTGAGTGTTGAGGTGTCAACATTATAGGTCCGATCGATCCTCCTTCTTCCAAGGGGCATCGATTCATCTTAGCTGCTACCGACTACTTTTCCAAGTGGGTGAAATCCATCCCACTCAGAGAGGTCATAGCTCACCATGTGCTTTATTTTTTTAGGAACCATATCATATATAGGTTGGGGTACCTCGATGAATTATATCGATAATTGAATTGCATTTTTCATGAAGATCAAGCTTTTCGAATACATATAGATTGGAGATACTCCATCATCTACTACCCCAAAGCTAATGGCTTTAGAAGCATTCAACAAAACTCTCATCCAATCTTGAAGAAGACTCTTGATGGCAACAAATGATAGCAGTAGGTTGAAGCTTTGTGGGCTACCACACCTCAGAACTCCTCGGCTACCCCATTTTCTTTAGTGTATGAGTGCATTCTTCCTTAGAAGTTCAACTCCCATCACTAAGGATAGCATTGGGTAATAAGATCACATAGCAGAATGCAAAGTTATGGTTAGAAGAGCTCGAAGGTTTGGAGAGGATTGCACTGGTGCAGAACCTCAGTTATACAAGGCCAAAATGATTCAAGCTCACAACAAAGTCACCCTAGGTCTTTCAAGTAGGAGAACTTGTGTTAGTCTAAGGAGACCAATTGTTGCCCATTGAAAGATGGGAGGCAAGTTTGAACCCACTTGGGAAGGCCCATGTCATAGAAGGCTTGAGGAGGATCTTATCACTTATTGATTGTAAAGGGGAACACCCGATGCTTCCAATTAATGGGCTCTATATAAAGAAATATTACCCATGAAATAAAACTTATTTGAAAATAATTCATTAATAAAAGAATAAAATCTGATTCCATTCATTAAATATTCTCTTCTTTTGAAGTGTTATTGCTTATCTTGTGAATCCCGTGACGTGTTAGGGTTGGTGTAAGAATCCCCAGTGGCATCTATCCCTCTTTCACAACACAAACACAATCTCATTGCTTTTAGAATAGGTGTAAGAGAACACGAGAGGCATCCTATTTTGAATAGCATAACTAAGTTAGGTGTGAGAACCCAAGCATCCTTTCTTAGTGGGAATTCTTGTTGCCATCATGGCATCATTTCATTAATTCCCATGTTTTAAGGTAGGTGTAAGAGTCCAGAGGCATCCTATTCCTTTTAGCACATGCAATAATAAACATAAATCTTTTATCTCGAGCTACTTTATGGGAGCAAGCCCCTATGGCACTCACTCATTAGATGCTTTAGGTGGGTCCACATTTCTAGTATGTCACCTGTGGTCACTTATTTAGGATGTGAGTCCCCATGCTTTCTTCTAACTTGATCATTGCAAACCAAGCACCTTGTTAGTATGGATATTCTTCCTTGCCCGGATAAGCTACCTCATGTTGACTTTGTTTAAGAAGATGTGAGTCCATTCTTTCTTCTTGAACTAGCCATCATGTTCTAACTAGGTTGAGTATATTTGAGGTTTAGGATAAGTCCCAGAGTCTCCTTTCTCTTGACTACTTTTGAGTTGATATAAGTCCCAGTGGCATTCACATAGTCACCTTTAGCTTTGTCGGCGAAGATAGACTATCCCAACCAGTTATATAAAGGATGTGAGTCCCCAGATTTCTTCTAGGCGATTATTACAAGCGAGAACTAGGTTGGTTGATGTTTACTATCTTTGACGATACTCACCGGTGAGTACACCACTCTTGGAGATATGAGTCCCATGCTTTCTCCTTGAGTTGGACAGAATACTTATTGAATTTAAGCCATGTCATTTTCTCGGTGTTGGATTAAGCCTTACCCCCCATCCCCATGGGCACTCTATTTGGATCAAGTCTTTGCGATTTAGACACTACGGGTTACTTTTGGATTGGAGAGTTCTCCTTTAGTAGCCACCCATGGTTGGAAAATTTGTTGATGCAAATTCTCCCTTGGTTGATTAAATGAGATAGGTAGGCGATATAAGCTCCTTCTTAGTTTGATTCCTCTCAAACTAATAGGGTCCATGATAAATTAAACCAAATAACTAAAATAAACAAACAAAATTAATTCACTCATGGATTAGGAATTCAAGCCCCCAAAGGGCCCCTTCTCCCAAGAAGATATCCTAGGGCAGTGTTAGCAGAACTCCCTATAGGAATTTCGACTACGAGTTGAGATAAATCCCAGGTGTACTCACTCTAGTTGCCCTTAGTGAGTTCAATCTATTTTTCCACAAGCAGGTTACCCAACAATCATTCCTCTTTGAAAGATATAAGACTATGACACATTATTTCTAGCATGATGCATAATAGGCAGGCGACCCTAGGTCGGTCGTTGTGCCCAAAGTAGATCACCCTGATCTTTTTAGTGGAAGATGTGAATCCCGAGCTTTCTTCCCTTAAATTGATCATTATAAAGAAAGGAACTCCTTTGGTTGGATAGTTCTCCCATGGGGAACTACTCCCTTTGGTTCAGTAAATTTGAGATAGGTCTAGCTTCTATAAGCTCCTTCTCGGTTGATCCATCATGAACCAAGAATCCATCAAAACAAATCTAAAATGAAATTAATCTTGACTATCTTTGAGTGATTTAAGTCCCCAATGCATTCACTCAATAGTCGACCTAGGTCGAGTTGATTTGTTGCCCAAAATAACCAATCACCTAGTGGTTCCTTATTTTTTAGAAGATGTGAGTCCCCATGCTTTCTTCTTAAGACTTGACCATTGTATACCAAAGGCATTCTCCTTGGTTGGATAGTCTACCTATGGTTGGTAGACTACTCCCTTTGAATTGGTAAATTTGAGTTAAGTATAGGCTTCCTTGGCTACTTAATGCAGTTCCTCACAAACTATGGGATCCATCATAATCAATAAACAAAATTTAAAATGAAATCAATCTTGACTATCTTTGAGTTGATCTAAGTCCCCTGGCATTCACTCAATAGTCGACCTAGGTTGGGTTCAATATGTTATGCCAATAGATTACCCCAACAAGTCGGCTTGGAGGATGTAAGTCTTTGCTTTCTTCACAGTGCTTGTATACCAAAGGCATCCCTTTGGCTAGTTAGTCCTACTATGTGTTTAGTAGACTAACCCTTTGGATTGGTAAATCTGAGTTAGGTCTTAGCCTCCATGGCTCCTATTCAGTACAACCCATTGTAAATCGATAAGGCTCATCTATAATTCAAACCTAACAAAATTTGAAACAAATTCAACCCTCTCTCCCAGTGGAGATCTCTCCATAGTGAGATTCAAATCAAATCAAACCTTTCATCTCCTTGCGGATGACTTGAACTTGCTTCCCTAGTGGAAGGTTCACACTCTACCCCTTAGTGGATTTCTCCCCTCTCTCTTATGTCTTGGACATAAGTAGAGCCACATTACTATGCTCTGATTCTTTCTTTTCCTTGGGTTAGGATAGATAGTTTTGTTAGGGCTTGTGATCTTTTGTGTTGTTGATCATTTGGTCAACACGATATGTGATGTTCCTTGTCGTCACACCACACCTATTGGGCCCTTTTGTTAACCTCATTTTAAAAATGAGCCCTCAACCCCTCCATCTTAGGGAAAGGACTTCTCTTAGACTTTAAGGGTTCCTTAGTCTTAAGACACATATAGTGATTAGGTGGACACCTCACCTATCCCTAAAAGACTTGGAAGAGTTAGCTATAGGAATAGGTCATGCCTTAGGGCTGTAGGAAAATCTTTTACCCTTTAGCTTAAACCATTCCTCACTTTCCTTCCTTCAAGTCAAACTCCAAATCTATTCTATTTGATTTTCTCTAAACTCAATTCAATTTCATGACTCAATTCCATGATTGAAACCCATGATTGAAATCTATGATTGAAACTCATTATCAAAATTATCAAAAATTCCTAAGTTCAAATTTCCTAAGTCCTTAATCCCAAGGACTTAAAATCATGATTCAAACTTATTCAAAGCTTTGAGATTTTCTCATAATCCATTTATATTCTCATTTATATTCACATTTATAAATGAAATATAAATTCAAACCCATCAAATCAAATTCAAAATTCCAAATCAATCCATGAAAATTTTCTTAAGCCCTTTAATTTTCCATTAAAGGACTTAGCCAAAATCAACTCTAAACCTTGATCAAATCACTTCAAATCCTTGATTTCTCAAAACTTATTTATATTCTCATTTATATGCTCATATATAAATGAAATATAAATATAAATCAATCAATCAAAGGCAAAAAATTAAATTCCAAATTTAAAATGCTTGAAATTCCTTAAATCCTTAATTTTCATTAATGGATTTAACCTAAACTTTGATCAAACCATTTCAAACTCATGAGATTTTCTCAAAAAAATTTATATTCTCATTTATGTTCTCATATATAAATGAAATATAAATATAAATCAATCAAATCCAATCAAAAATTAAATTTTAAATTAAAATTCCCTTAAATCCTTTAAATTCCTTTAATGGATTTATAAATCATGATTAAACTCCTTCAAATTCTTGAAATTTTCTCATGATCAATTTATATTCTCATATATATAAATGAAATATAAATATAAATCAATCAAAACCAATTCAAAATCAAACTCAAATCAATTCAAAATCAAATCTAAGCCTTTCAAGCCAAAATCTTGAACTTAGCCAAATCACTCCCAAATCAAGCCAAACTCTTGATTTTCTCTCATGGTTCAATCAACCCCAATCATGAGCTCATATATAAATCCAAACCTCAATCATTCAATCAAAACCCAAATCAAAATCAAACCCAAGACCCTTCATATTCTTCCTTTGAATATGGAATTCTCAAATGGATCAAAATCCATTTGACTTCAAACCAGTTGTAAATGGATTTATATTTCAATCATGAATCCATATACAAGATCAATCAACTTCAAATCAAGCTTTGACCAAGCCATTTGACCCACTTAGCTCACTTGACCCAAAATGACCTAAAGTACCCTTATGAGCCAACTTTTGATCCTAACCAAATTGGATTGAACCAAACTCATATATCCCCTCATCATGATCATCATGGGATGATCAATCAATCAAATTGGGTCAAACCAAGTCAAACCTAAGGGTTGACCAAAGTAACTAAATGAAACCTAACATAGCCAAATTCCACCATAGGCCAAATTGATTGAAACCATTGATCTAAGTTTCACTCATACCTATGTTTGAACTTGACCAAAACATTTGAGCCTAACCTAGCCCAATTGGCCACTTGACCCAAGTTGACCCATTTTGACCTAAAGGATCAAAAAATAAAACTTGATCTAAGCCAAATTGATTGAAACCAATGGGTCAAGTCCATCCCAAATCACTTGTGGAACTTGACCAAAGCCTCAATTAACTAGACCAACCTAGCCCAATTGACCTTAGACCCAACATGACTAAAGGGTCATGTTGAGCCAAATTGAACTTAACCCAAATTGATTGGAAACAAAGATACCAATCCACTCTATATACTAACTAACCTAAACCTACCCTTGACCTACCTCAAATAGCAAATGGGTCAAATAGGCCCCATTTGACCTAAATAGTCATATGAGCCAAAATCAAATATATACCAAATTGAAAATAAACCAAAGCACAAAAATATTTCAAATGGTCATATGAACTTGACTTGGTTTGACCCAATTTGACCAATTGGTCAACTTGACCCAAGTTGACCCATTTTGACCTAAATGCATGAGCCAAACCTATCAAATGGATTCCAAATCCAATGAAACTTGGCCAAACCTATTTTCTCAACATACCAAACATACCCAAAAAAAAAAATATAAACCATTTTACCCTAGGCCATAGAACAAATTTGGCTTAATGGTATTTTGGTCATACCCTCTTCACAATCACTTGGCTTTCCTAAAAGTCAAGGGGACTTAGTGATGAGTGGTGCACCCAACAATGGGTTTGGGTCAACCCATTTGGCCCATAGACCAAACCACCATATAGCCTAAAATTCAATTTTCAAACTCCCTAAGCTCAATTTGATGCACATGGGAGGTTGGCATTCCACACAAGGGATCAAACCATGTGCAATGATACTAAACAAACTCCATATGGTCAATTGGATCAAAATGGTAATTAATGGGTCAACCGTCCGATTGCCATAGGGGGAGATATTCTCCCCCTAATTCAATGAAAATTCACTACACTCACACTCGATTGAAGCCTAGGAAATCTTAGCAATCACCTCAGAGCATTCCCAAGGTCTCTAGAGAGGATTTGATTTTCCTAATTCTTGGTTTTGCATAGTGCAAAATAGGGGAGCTCAATCCAATTGCCAACTTCCTCTACACTTGATCTTAATCCAATTCCTTCTACACACTTCTTCTAATGACCAATTTGAACTTTCCCAAGCATCCATTTGAGTTCCCACAGTAAGGAGAGCCTCAATTGGATCAAAGCCACAAGGAAAATTAAGTGGTGTTGGTCCATAGGAAGATCCACTCAACCTCGAGGCTTGAAACTTTCAACAGGCTTCACTCCACTAAGAAGCTACCTCATCGAGCTGAGCATGTGAGGTATGTAATTTTCCACTTAGCTTGATAGGTGTTGGTCCTTTATGAAGGAATTTTTTATTGCATGAAATCAATTGTTGGATAGGTTGGTAATGATGCTAGATGGTGTGGGTTGAGTCTTGTATGATTCCATGCTAGATCGGTCGATCTCCCCTTGGATCATGGATGGTCTCATTAATCCTCGAGGAAGAACTTAGCTCATCTCGGTCATCCATCGCATTTTAGATGGATGGGAGAAACATTTTAGAAATCCTTTATCTTTTAAACGGGGTGAATCTTTTCTATCCGATCTTTGATGACGCCAAGATATAAGCGTCGTGCCCACCTTCTAATATGATGTTTAAGTGGGTGGCTCATGGCACGATGCGTGTAAAGCACGATGACCCCGCCTCAGCATTGTTTAGGGTGAGATTAAGTGGGATTAGTTACCTAATTAATTCCATTTAATCTATAACTTCTAAAATTCATAACTCTTCATAAAAATTCAAAAAAATATATAAGAAAAAAAACTATGGAAAGATAATTTCATCTAGAATATTCTAAAAATGTTTTTAATGATTTTTAAATCTTTTCTTTGAATTTGGGTTTCTTTAAAATTTTAATTAGCTAATTATTCTTTAATTAGGCCATCAATTGATCTCAAACTTCTAGGGTCATTTTAGGGGATGACCTCTGCCTCTCCTAATTTTCTTGAGATTTATTGAGAGCTTAATTGGAAAATTTTACATTCCCTAATTACCCCTTTCATGTAATTAAGGTAATTAAGAGTGATTAGTGGATTTATCCTATGATTAAGTTTGATTAGGTGATCCAGTGTAGGGGTTTTTTGGAATAATTTTGGGGCATTTCCCTAAGCTATTCCCTAAACCCCTTTCTCTCTAATCCCCTCTTAATGTTAACTCATTAATCACCCCTTAAACAATTTTGAAAATTCTAAAAGTTCCATAACTTAATTAATCTACCTTGGGTAGATGCTTGGTGTTAAATAACTAAGTTCTAATTAAGGAAATTAAAACCCCTTTCATAAGTGTGAAGGGTTGTTTTAAAAGTACTTAAGCTAAACCCCTTAGCTTAATTAACTTTTAATTGTGAGCCAAATTGCATTAAGCCTTTTCATTATTAGGTGCATTTCAAATTTAAATTCCTTGTGGGTTTTATGTCATCTCATTTGCTCATAATTACTTAGTTTATTTTTCTAAGTTGTTGTAGGTAAGGATTAATAAACCTTTTCAAAATTAAATTAAGCTTCAAACTAAACAAAAATCATTTTGAAATTCACTTTGATTTATTCTAAATTTTCTTATTCCTTAAGAATGTCTTTAGGATTTAAGTAAAGTGAGTTTGTTCATATGCTTTCATTACTTTGGATCTTTCCAACATGTTAAGTTGTATGTCATATGATTCATGCATTCATAATTTCATGTTTCAAATTTTAAAATAAAATTATTTACTTTATGTCAAATGTGCATGTGTTGGCTAAAGTAAAATATGAGTTATTATCACTACTAAATCAAAATATTTTCAAAACTCATAAATGAAATATCAAATCAGTGTGTTATTCATATTATAATTATAAGCTTGCATGTGAGATTATAAATGCATGTTTAGCATAGGCTCTCTTTCTTATGTTAGCATAGTTTTGAATAGGAGTTAGTAAGATGTAGGGTTCATTTGAAAAGAACCTTACTTAATCTCACACCCTATTCATCCTATGCCATCATCAGAAAATTTCCTACATGAATAAATTGCATAAACAAAATGAATCCATTAAACTTTTTCCATATTCCTCCCCATTTCATTTCTTTTATATACATGTTTTACTTAAAAAAAGTTGTATATTAGTCGGACAACTCGAGGTTGAGGCTTTAAGTATAAGTAGGTCTTGTACCTTATAGCTCACAGTTAACAATGGCATTTGTACTCACTTATGCCTTTCTTACTTTCATATGTATGTAAAATTTTGTATAAGGAAAATCTTTTCTACTTAAGAAAAATCATGCATATTCAACTTCTAAATTTTCTTAAATGGATTACTTAGCATGCATCATAAAGTGTGTTAACTACTCTCATTTGCATGTATAGATATGCTTAGGATCCATCCATATGCATGTTATGTTGGGAAAGAATTGAAGTAATGTGTGTTATGTGAATTTTGATTCATTTTATTTAATCTTAAAATGCTTTTTTTTTGAATATGTTTGTTTAGAGTTTGTCTAACTTAGGATTGATTAAAGATGTAATCAAAAAAATCACCTAAATGAAACTAAAACATGAACCTACCTTAGAAATTATTTAAGGATTAGGAAGGAAAGAGAAGTTATCTTCTCTTTCCTCTCTTCATAACTTAGTAATTAATTGTAGGTTTTACTCAAACCAAATTAAAATATGAAATAAAACCAACCCAAAATACTTAAACAACCTAAATGAAACTTCCTCTAAGTTGAACATGTCCTTCACCCTTGGAAAACTTGAACCTAAAGTCTGAAGCTAAGCATACCACTCAAACCTTCGTAGCACAAACATTAGCCTAAGTCACCACTTCTATCTTTAGGTTAGGTTGGTGCATGGTTTGATGTTATATTTTATTTTATGATAAATGTTTTAGATTAGTTGATAGGGTGTATGCTCATAGAATAAATGATAGGATGTGCTTAGTCTAATTATTCTTTTCTGCAAGGGATTGTGCTTAAGGGCCTCTATCATAAATAAAAATATAAATGCTTCTTGTGACTTATACCCCTAAGTATAATCCATAGGCTAGGTGGACTTAGTCACCCATGTGTGGGGTGTTAAGTCCAATATACATGCTTGGGATTTGTGTGGTGTGATTTAATTAACCTTTATTTTGTAGGTATTAGTTAGATTTCCCTTTTCCTTTTCATGTAAAAATTTATATATTTAGGATTTTGGAATGATTTGTTATGGGGATTAGGATGAGCATTGGTCATAAGATCCCATCTTATGCACCATGTGATGCTAGAGTATCCACCACCATCAAAGGAGGAACCAAAGAAAAAAAAGAAGAAGAAGAAGAAGAAGAAAGAAGAAAGAAAAGAAGAATAAAGCTTGAAGACCCCCATAATAATGAATTCCTTTGCTTAAATTGTAATTTAATTCATTTATAATTCAAGTTGTATAAGGGTAGAGCTCTACCCATATTTTATATTTTGATTTGTCGTGGTGCCCATCCATACGACCATTTATTCTTTTTGCAATTAGCTTTATAAATTAAATGATGATTTGTTTAATGTTTGCATTAAGTGGCATGCTTTTGCTAGTTTCTTCCTTGCTTTATGCATCGCCTCGATGTGAATTAGGCTCTTTAGAGAAAAATAATTTTTTACCAACTTAACAACTCAAAATAAAATTAAATAACTCATAACCTCACCTAAAGCTTAGGATTAAAATCAAGACAAAAGAATTAGAAACCTCTTAACTAGATGATCATTTCATTATAATATCATGCACAAATGCATCTTATTTCACTCTTGATTGGATGGCTGCCACCTTTGCTAGAGAACCCAACTTGACCTTTGAGGTATGGTGGAAACTCACCTCCACCTTCTCATTTTGGCCAATAATCTAATTTATCATGCATTAGTCATAAAATCCTATTATCAAGTCAAAATAATTGTCCAAAATGAAATAAAATAAAATTTGAAATGCATTAGATTTAGGTCATTTGAAGCATGTCCCTTTACATGATCTAGTCTCTTTAGGGAGTGAGTTTAAGGACTTTGTCTCTTTCTAAATAATAATAGCCTAGCTATCTTGCATAAGCATAAAGACTTGCCTACATGTATTTAAAATTGTAGGAGTTAGTTGGCGGCCACCCCCAGGCGGTTGTAAGTCCATGCTGTCGGGTGGTTTGTCCTCTCTTGTGGAGGCAAACCAATTACCCATTTTTTGCCTTAGATTTAGGTTGTGCTTTCGTCGAGGCTCCCAGATTTTTAGATTGGTTGCTTCTCCCTTTGTGGACCATAAGCATAATTCCTCCTCTTAGGCATTTTTTAATCTTGTGTTAAGGAATCTTAAGTCCTAAAATTCTAATGAAAAATGTAACTCAAACAAACTAAATCAATTTCCAAAATATAAAACTATTTGAATAGTTTGAGATGCTTCTTGGTTTCCTAGCGTTGTGAGCATTTCCTACTTATCTTCCATTTTGGCTTCGATAATAACTCCCTCTTTTGATCAATCCCATTTGATCTTCAAATATAAAACTAATTGATTGATAGTCCTTCTATTGAAATCTTCAAAGACAATGATCATTTACCTTAATCGAGAGTTTTCCTAAGGGATCCCATCCCTTAGGATGTAATTAACTATGGGGGCTTTCCCCTGTTGGGAACTTAACAAACCCGATTTAAAATAAACCTTGCTTTACTTTTCCATGTAAAGTAAAGGAAGAATCTCTGGTACATATGCAGACTCATCATTCTTAGGAGTCCATATTGAGGTGATTGGTTCCATTAAAGGAAAGTGACTTCTATATTTTGAGATATTACACTATACTTAGATGACATATCCGATCACCTGAATAAGTACATCTGTGGATCTCTGAGGCATCTTACTAAGATGAATTTTAATAAGGTCTCTTCTTTCTTTTCTCCGTATATTTGAAAGGAGACTCCCTAATAGGAATTTATTCACCATAAATGCATATATGTATGTTGACCTCATTTTTGGATGAGGTTAATTTAAATCTGACATACTAGTGACTTTAAATTCAATTTGGGTTGGATCAATTTATTCATCTTAGGTAGGATCAACTCAAGCATGAAAATTCAAAAAAAACATCTTAACCAATGAATGTGCATAAGAGATTAATCATCTTGACCATTAATAAGTTAATATTAATCTCTTAATAAATCAAATAACAAAATGATAAAACAAACAGATTAAAAATAGATCTAAGAGAAAAAATTCCTTTTGTCATCATCTTCTTTAGGATAGATGGAATGCAAGAGAAATGAGCTAACAAACTTCCAAGCATCTTCCATCATCAAACCATCAAAACAAAAAAAAATTGAGTTTTATGCATGCAAAAAAAAAGGAGAGCACATACACTCTCTCAAAAAAAGAAAAAGCTCACATAACCATCCACAAAAATAAAGCAAAACAAATTTCTCTAAGTGCTCTCAACCATTGGGAACACCAAACTGAAAATTCAATCTAAAAGCAGGCAAGTGATCAAACAATCTCAATTCTTCTAGAAGCACTTTCTTTGAAGAAACAAAGCTAGTGGAATTGATTTCAACATCTAGAGCTCCCTAAATGAGGCATACCATTAACATTTTTTTATTTAAGCTTTTGATGATCATTTCCATACAATTATTCTAATGAATTCCATTTGGATTGAAAATCTTTCAGCATCATATGTCACTTTAAATCATCCAATTTGGTTGTAGATCAAAGTTATTAGCAAAATAAGTTCTTCTAATAAATTATTCGTTGCTTATTTTAAAAGAGATCTCTAGGTATTAATTCTGATTAAATCCTTTAGGAATCATAATAATGGGACCATGTCTATGTATCTTGATTAATCATAATCTTGATGTGAAATTGCGATCATAAATAATCTTTGATTAGATAGTCAAAGCTAATCCACTCATTTTAGTTAAAATGTGGGACGTAACAAAATCATTAAAACCTTAAACAGCGATTTAATTAATTTAAAAAATATTCAAAAATTTGTAAAAATCATAACAAATCAAATAAAAATTAGAAAAATATAAATAAAAGCTCTATGGATTCATCTTGATGAGAGAAATCTATTGAAATTAAAATTTTTAATTTTTCTTAGGTGATTTTTTCTTAATTTAGGTTTAATTGAAAAACATTAAACCTTAATTACTCTAAAATTAATAATCTAATTAATTTGAAACTCTGGGGAAATGAAATTAAGCTTAAAACATACCTTAGGTAATTTTTTGGGGATTTAATTATCTAAAATATAGTGAAATTAAAATTTTATGTGAGTTAACCCTTAAATTAAAAAAATTAATTACCCTTTAATAAAATAATTATAAAATTTTAATTTAATAATCTTAAATCAAAATAATGAACATGAATAATAATTGAACTTAATTAAACTAATATAAACCTAATATGAACTTAATTAACTTAATTTAATAATTAAAAGAATAAAATAATTCAATTAAATTACTTGAACTTAATTAAATCATAATAAATCAACTAGTTAACCAAAAATTATGAATAAACCTTTATTGGAAAGGTATTTTATTGTAGAATAAGTAAAAAATAAAATATCTTAATTAATATTAATAAATTAACCTTAATTTAGGTTTTAATAAAATAATAAAAACTTTAATTACACCCTAATTACATCTCTAATTAAATTGAAACTTTTGGAACATAAAATTGGCATGAAACCCCACTTGTCATAATTATCTGAAACTAAATAAATCTATAAATTTGGAATTCTTGAATTTCAAAATCTCTTCAATATGAACAAAATAATAATTAGAATAATCATTAATTCATTAAATCAACAAATAAATTGAACAATGTGAAATAAACAACAGAAAAAAAACATAATTCATTAAAACTTTCTAAGTCAAAAAATTTAATCAAATATCAAATTTAAAAAAAAATCAATACTTAATAAAAAATCAAATATAATTAAAACAACTTAAGTTATGTTTAATGAAATACTTATGTTAATGAATTTAAATAATGGACTTAAAATCTAGATTAATTAAATCGGATCAAAAGATTAACTTAAGTACTTTAGGTTGAATGATCATGCATATAAGATATTAATTTATATCAATGGACTTAAAACTTAAGCTTATAACTCCATGGTTTGAAATCAAATAAATCAAACTCAAAAATAACATAAGCTAAATTAAATGAAATCTATATAACTTAATTTAAAATGAAATAAAATAAACAAATTACATCAAATAAAATAATTCAAACAAAATGAAATATAAATCATCCAAAACATAAATGAAATTAAAAGTTAATTAAAATACTTGAATTTAGTTAGACTTTTGAAAACCTCATTAAGATTTAGGATGTAGAATAAAGTGAGTTTCATAATGAAATTCATTCTATTTCTCATTCTTGAAAACTATACAACTTTAACCAAATAGAATGAACATAAAAATATGAATTAAATCATTAAATCATTTGAATTAAAACCAACCAATGGTAAAAAAATTAAAAATAATTCAAATTTCAAACTTCAAAACTTAGAAGGTAACAAAGTCTTAACAAAATATAAAATTAGATATCTGTCACGGATCCACAGATCTAGGTTAGATCGTTTGATTTTCTTTTAATCTCTTATGATATGTTGTGTTGCTTACATTTTGGTGTATTGCAGATTGATGCTCTTGTTGTTCATTAATGGTGATTCTTTCTAGATTTGACATATTTTAATTTTGTTAAAGGGATCTTATATAAATCATAAAATTGATGTTTGCTTGCGGTGCTAAAATGAACATAGTCCATAAAGCAACAATAATGTTAAGATTATTTTTAACATCTCATTAGATTTTCTTTGAATTTAAATGTAAATTTGAGCTTAAAATTAGGTTAGGATCTATGGGGTCTAAGATTAGCAACCAAAGATGTTGGTCCCCTTAGATGATGTCCCAAAAAGAAAGACTTTCTAAAAAGACTATAGATCTAAACTTGGAGTTCATTGTATAAGAAAATTTGAATTTTCTCTCTTGAGGTGTGATTCTGTTGCATTAGCCTTTTCTTATATAATTTGATTTGGCTTGATTTATTTGGATACATAATAGAAACAACATGCTTCTTAGGTTCTTTTTGTCTATGTTTGTGTTGTGATGTATGCACGGATGTAGGCTCATAGATAAACTAAATTTTCTACCTTATCAAGCTAACAAAAATATTCTCCTTAATATTTACATAAAAGCCTAGGTATTAAAATAAGATAAAATATATTTGCAAAGGATGTCATACATAATCATATTATTTCCTCTTGATTAATGAAGGATTCCATCTTTATAAGGACCTTTGAGAAATGATTCCCTTCTATTTTGGTTTATGATCTTTTTTAATTGGCATTAGGCATAAATTGTATCCTTATGGCCTAAATGAATCGTGAGTCAAAAAATTATTAAAATAAAAAAATGTGCATTAGTTATATGCATCTTTCCTCATGATCTTAGGATTAGGGAGTAAGTCTAGTTCATGGATTTCTTTTCTAAAATTAACTTAATCTTGCATTCTTACAGTCATGGTTTAAAATCTTAGGTTGTGTTAGTATTCTCAAGGTTGTAAGTCTAGAAATGAATAGGTTAGTTCCTTCAAGTGAAGAATGATGATTCTCTAGAACTAGATGAGCATCGACATGTGTAAAGATTGTCTAGGTTAAGCATCCTTTTAAATAAGTCTTCAATAGGCATTTCTATCTTGTCTTTTGCTAGAATCTAAGTCTAGATTTCTAAGAAAATGATAACTTGAAATCTAAAATTAAATCCCAAATTTGAAACCCAATCATAAGATAGATGAAATATCTAGGGCATCTCATGTCATAGACATTTCTTACTCTTTCCATTTGACTCTAAAAAATAACTCTCTCTAATTTGGATCTATTTCCAAAAACCAATCCTTTGAAGCTACCTTAGTAGTCTTTGAATAACCACTTATTTATTTTGAGAGTATTCAGGAAGAGATTCTTAAGATATATAATTAACTATAGAGGCTTGCCTTTATAGAACTAGGATTGATAAAATTGATGTTCTGCTTTATGTAGTAAAATACTTTCAAGAAAGACCCATTAGCCTTAAGTCTTTATTGAAATATTATCCATTATGGAAACCATGCATATCTTTGAGATAATATGCTTATTCCTTAATGGCGTATTTGATCATCTAAATAAAATATTCTAAATATGTGTCATTTCTTTTCTCCATTCAAAAAAAAAACCAACAATGTATTTTGTAGAAAATGGGATTTCTCTCATTAGATAAATGTACATACAATTTATAAAATTTTTTAAGCAAGTTCTTCATCATTGTTAACAATGAGGTAGGACCTCCTTGGGGCTACTTAAAACCTATTTGTGGAGAAAATTTAGAACACCACATAGAGTTTAGAATTTCTTATTTAGATGATCATCGTCATTACATATAAGCATGTTATCTTGAAAGATAAATATGTTTTTTATAATGGATTGATCATTTTAATAAAATACTCTAAGGCTAATGGATCTTTATTCAAAGATTTTCCTAAACTACATGGGAATGTAGAACAAAGGTTTATTTTAAACTAGATTCATGGTTTCTATAGAGGCAAATTAGTTAATTACATCTTAAGAAGGGTCTCTTTCCCAGAATACTCTATTAAAGAAACAAGTTATTTAAATATTTCTAAGGTGATTTTCAAAGGATTGAATTTTATTTCATGAATGGTCCAAACTAGAGAGATTGATTTTTTAAGCCATTAATAAGTAAAAATACTTTTTGATATTGATCTAGTAGACATTTCAATTATCCTAATTGGGCTTTAATTTGATTTAATTTAGATTTTGAGTTAGCATTTTCTTGAAATCTAGGACATAGATTCTAGTAACACAAGGCGTGAACCTGTATTGAAGACTTATTCTAAACAGATGCTTCAAACCTAGTCTACATGTAACACATATTAGATGCTCCAGTTCTATTTGGGGTTGTCATTCATCTCTTGAAGATTAATATCACGACTCTTCTAAACTTATAACATAGATGATACACCACCTAAGTGCATTTTAAATTCATGAAGCTAAGTCTCATGAATGCAAGATCTAATTGTATTTTTAGGAAAAAATCTATGAATAGACTCACTTAATCCCTAGAATTATGTAGGGTATAATGCATCTAACTAATGCTATTTTTATATTTTATAAATTTTACTCTTTCTTTTAGTCCATGGGTATGCATTTTATGTAATGTCATGCAATTATAAATGGTTATAGGCCAAATCAACAATAAAATCTAAGAAGATGTCATCCTCACAAGACATTTGCTATGTGCAATGGGTAATTTACTTAATTTAAGAATGAAAATAATATGATTTCATGATTTCAAACCTTATGGTTTCTAATTAATTTTATGATGTTCTAAGGCTTTATTATGAACTTTCAAGTTGTATTTATTTTATTTTAATTTGTTTTGATTTAAGTTAGGTAAAAAATTTAGTTATTTTATAAATTTCTTTCATTCTAAGAAAACACAACATAAAAAGAAACTTTATAAAAGTATGTTGATTCCATTATGCACCTAAAATAAATCAAGCCAATTTAAGTTTATAGAAAGTCAATGTGGCAGAATGCCACCAAAGAAAAAAAGGCGTAAGCTTTACACAAGTAGATCTATGGGTCTTCTTTCGTATTCCTTCTTAGACATCCATTAGGCTCAAAGGGGATTTTACCATGTAGTATGGTTAACTTGATACCCCATAGATCTAACATAGTTAAGTAAATTTACATTTTAAAATTCAAAAGAAATCTAAGTTCAAACATATGTTAGGAAATACAATAGCACACAATGGTTATATTTTAAACATATGGGCTTAACATTAGTTGATTTATCTATCTTATGGACTATGTTAAAATATTTTTAGCACTACAAGTAAATAATAATTTTCTAATTTTTTATTTGTTTATTTATGACAGATCTCTTTAACACATCCAAAAAATAGAGTTAATTCTAGAAAGAACTCCTACCATCTCAATGGGAAAATAAGTCTAGCATTATCTAAGTAACACACCACACAGATATGAAGCACAACATATCAACATATTAGAGAACTATAAAAAAAATCAAAGCGATCTAACCAATCTAAAGTTCATGACCAAATGATCTTGTGTGTGTAGAAGATTGGCTTGTGTGCTAGGTCTTTACTAAGCCTCTTTTAGTTTAAGTTTCAATTTGGGATTTGAGTTTGTTTTTACATCTTTGGTTGTTTCAATTCAAATGATTTAGTGATTTAGTTTCATTTTTTCACTTTATTTGGTTAAGTGATGTTTAGATTTTTCAAGAATGAATAATATGATTCATTTGGATTGAACTCACCCTATTCAACATCCTAATTTAAAGAATGAAATCATCATTAAGATGATTCATTTTAGTCTAACTAAGATCCTTAAGTATCTTAATTAATTTTTTGATTTCATTTAGTTTGTTCGAATTTGGATTTGAATTGATATTTCATTTCTTTTCTTTGGAAATTGAATTTGATTTTCATTCTTGGTTTCATTTTCAATTTAGTTTGGTTTGAATTATTTCATTTGATTTTATTTGAATTGCATTATTTAATTTAATTTATTAATTTGGTTTTATTTGAATTTGTTCATTTGGTTTACATTAATCTTTTGGATTAAGTCATGTTTATTTCATTTTATTTAGTTTAGGTTAACCTAAAGTACTTAGGTTAAGGTTTGCATTCATTTGATTTGATTCATTGGAGATGTAAGGATTCATTAAGAGTTGGTGATTTAAGTTTTAATATTTGATTTCATTAATTATTTCATTAATTTAAGGATTAATTTCATTAGTCATTAAGTTTGAAATTGATTAATCCTCTGACTTAGGTTGTTTGAAGAATAACCTTAAGTATTTTTTTTTTATGTTTGATTAAGATTAGTTCAATTTATTTCATGATTTAATGAATTAATGGATTTTCTTATTTATTATGGATTTAATATTGATCTAAAATTTGGAAATTCAACAACTCCCAATCCAAAGATCAATTGGGTTTCAAAATTTCTAAAGCGGTTACATGCCAATTTCATATTTCCAAAGTTTTATCTTGATTAGATTCATAATTAGGGTGTAATTAAAGTTATAAATATTTTATTAAAACTTAAATATTTTAATGAAATTTATTTTAAGGTTTATTTATCATTAATTTCTCTGAAATATGTGTTTGCAATGAGGTTCATTTGTAATTTTTTGGACATTTGGTTGGTTTATTATGATTTATTTAAATTCTAGTTAATTATTTGAATTATTTAATTCAATTAATTGATTAATTAAGTCAAATTGTGATTTATTAAGTTTAAGCGATGTTAAGGTTTTAATGTTCATTAGGGTTCATTAGGTTAATTTAAAGTTTTCGAATTCATTTTTTTTAATTATTTAATTTTAAATTAATTTATTTAATTAAAATTGAGGTTCAAAGTTTAAATTTTTATTTATCATAAAATACAGTGAAATAAATTATGAAAAATTTGCAAAATGTGTGCATGAACCCTAATTGCATTTCCCCAAAGTTTTAAATCATTTATATTTATGATTTAAGAGTAATTAATGTTTAATGGTTTTAATTAAACCCAAATTAAGGCTACAATACCCAAAATAATTTGGAGATTTAAATTTTTGTAGATTCCTCTCATCAAGACGAATCTATAGAACCTTCATTTGAAAATTTTTATTTATATTTACTTTTCTATGATTTTTAGAAGTTCTAAGTAATTTTAGCAATTTTTCAAATTCAAAAATCTTGAATTTCCTTTTTAAACTAATTAGCGCTGACGTGACAGATTGTGTCACGTTTGGCATGCTAGTTGGTCCATGTGGGATCCACATGGATCCAACTTTAAAATCACGACAGACATGGTTTAGTGTAGGACCGTTTGATCCAATCAATCTGTGGGTCCTAAGGGATTTAAATCGGCGGTATGCCTGAATTCGCTTCGATTCCTTTAAGGAACATGCTAGGTGTGTGCATTTGGTTGATTTGGATGGATTGGATGATAAATTTTAAAACCAATTGGTTTTGGTTTCTAAAATATTGAACAAAAGCGACCAAATAAAATGTAAAACCAAACAAAGCTGAATAACAATTTGGTTGATTATTTTGGTTTAGTTTTGGATTTAGAAGTTGCTACATTTAAAATTATTTTGCATAATATTTTATTGTATAATGAACAAGCAATACTAGTTTATATTTATAATTCTTACTATAAACCTATAATATATAAATTAATAATATCATATATCATATAATTACTTTGGTTTATTTGGTTCCATCCAAATTTTATTTACCAAACCCATCCAAAACCAAAACCAAAGTTTTCATCAATTAAAAACCAAAATCCAAATTACTAAGTTCAAAAGCGAACCAAATTACTCAAAACTTTGGTTCAGTTTGGTTTTTAAAACCAAATAATCACACCCTACGTAGATTACATCTCTTACGCAGACTACATAAACTGAGAGCCGTCCATGGTTTTTATTTGATTTTTGGCAATTAAAGCAATGAAATCACACAATTTCTATTACAAAATGAGTGTGAAAGGAAATCCTACCAATCTAAGTAGCTTGATCACACTTGGGATCAATTTTCCTTACAAAAAATGATGAAAATTGAAAGTTTAATGGAAAAATGAGAGTGCTTTAATGGAGAACCTCCAATTCGGTAATCTCCATCAATGAAATCCATTTCATTAGCTTCAGAACGATGCAAGAAGCATGTGCACCAAAGGAAATGAGTTGTCTCCCTCAATTCTCCAAACCGGCATGGGTTGATTGGCGGCGTTGGTCATTCTCGGCTTACGTCGAGGGGATGGGTGGAATTTCATTTAGAGCTCAATTCAACCCTATAACGTGTTGGTAACTTTAATATGAGGTGAAATCCATTCTCTTAGATATCAAGAACTTCATCTCTTGCCTTGGTGAAGCTTTTAGAATGAAAATGGGGAGGGAATAGGCTTTCCTTCCCACTTTGCATAGGTGGCCGAAAATCCTATATTGAAAGATTTTGGTCGCCGAACTCCAGGCACAGGTGACTTCAAGGCCGACTAAGAATCAACTCCCCTTGGCCTTGTGAACATGATGGGATGCTCACATGCGAGGGTGGAAGGCTCCTTGCTTGATGTTTCTTTTGGTCGATCCTCTCTTCTCACTTTTTTTGCTTCTTCTTCTCTTCTTCTTTCCCTTGAGAGAAGCCAACTTGTCCTTGGCTTTTGCTTACTTGGTTGGCCTTCAGTTGAAGAAAATAATCCATAAGAGGTGGGATGACTTTGAATGGGAAGAGTGGAATTTACAATTCCCTTCTTCCCATTTTTCTTTTGGATTTTGAAATTCCATTTTTTTTTCTTTTATTATTTTATGATTTATGGCATTATCATCCTAGTTTGAATTGATGTATGACATGCCCAAATTAATCTCAAATTGATTTGAGATTGGGATTGAATCCATTTGACTTGGATTGGGAAATTCAAATAGAAACCAAGTAGTTAAATTTAAAGTGTTGGATTTTAATTTAAACCTTTTTAATTTTAAATTCAATCATCTTGAATTGATGATTGATTGAGTTTTGATTCAAATTCAATTTTGAATTGAATTTTAATTAGGTTCAAATTTTTGATGAGTTGACTTTGGCTAGGTGGATCTCACCTAAGTCAACTAGGTTAGAAAAAAACCAAGGGATTCTTTAGGCACTAAGTATAGTGTCCTAAGCACTGAATTAGGATGTTCTTATTTGGAATTAGAACATCATAATTACTAATTTCAGATTGATATAAACCTCATCCAAAAATGAGGTCAATACTCATGTCCCCGGAATGTTTAGGTTAGATATACCCAATATTCTTAAATACACACGGATGTACAAATGACTACAATAATGGCAAATTATGCAAAAATTGTATTTCTTTCAATTGAAAGGAGATCTTCATTCATTAGCTAAATGCACATATAAGTGTATACAAGTTTTAAGTGGATACTTCGCCATTATTAAACAATAGAGTGAGGTAAAGACCTCATTGATGCTACTTAAAAGTCTTGCATCAGAATGTCGGACTAGATATACCCTCTATTCTTAAATACATAAATGTACAAATGACTACAAGAATGAAAAATTATGAAAGTTGTATTTCTTTTAATTGAATTATTTATACATGTGAGCTAAAGTTCTATTTAAATTTAAACATAGAAATACATAGGAATAAATACAAACAAATATTGTGTCCTTTTCAAATGGACTATACATTTGTTAACATTCAAACTTTATGTAAATCCATGTAGACTAAAGAAAAAGAACTCCATATTACATGTTCTAAGCTATATACACATGCAAGCTTATAAATATTTATAATTATTATCACTGCAAATATTATAGTTGATTTATTCACTTTCAAAAATAAATTTTGACTTTATAGTAATAATAGTCTCACATATTATAAATTTAATTCAATACATGCAAGTTTAACATAAAGAAAATTTCATTTGATTTATTTTTGAAAGATGAATGAATGATTCAAATGACATACAATATTTAACATGATTAGAAAGGAAATACTAAATATAAGCATATAATCTCATTCAATCAAATTAATTCTAAGGACAATCATATTAAATAAAAGCATTTAAAGAAAATCAAAGCTTGGTAATACCATCCATGACTTGATTTAATGAAATAAGTTTGCTAATCTATCCATTCTCATGTTTTGGGTTCAATTTAGTTTAATGAAAAAGGTAATTAGGTTGATTTTATGGGTTAATTAGGTTGTAATATGAGTTAAGTCCATTAATTACCCCTTTCCTATGCCACTTTAGCATATTTATCCAAGTGATTATGAGCCAACATGATATGCGCATGCTTTGGAAATAAAATCAATAATGTTCCTATGAAAATAAAAGGACCTAATGCAATTAGCTCATAATTATTGATTAGTGAGCTAAAGGTTTAATTAAGTACTCTTATAACCCTCCACACATGTAGGTTAGTTATAATTTCCTTAGAATTCTCTTAAGTTATTGAACACCTAGAGTCTACCCAAGACTTAAGTCATTAAGTTGGAATGATTTAGATCTTAGTTTCATTGATTAAGTAATTCAATTAATTAATTAATAATTAACTTGATTAATTAAATGAACTTGAAGGAATAGATTAAGAAGGAGGTCTCAATTTTTTATCCCATAGGCTCATTCATTTGCTCAAAGGATTAATTACTTAATTAATTGATTCATTAATGTTCACATGATTAATCATTAATTGGATTATGAGGTAATTAAGATTAATTAATTAATTTTTTAATTAAAGCAATAAATCCCAAGAAAATTAGGGGAGGCAGAGGTCATCCCTTTAGACAATCTTAGAAAATTTGAGATTAATCCCATAGTTAATTAAGGAGTAATTAAGTCAATTAAGTTGATAATTAAATATTAATTAAGCCTTATTGTTTAAAATTAATTAGAAATATTTTTATTGCATCCTCCTGAAATACTTTTAAAATGAGTATATATTTGCATTTTTTTAGATTTTTCTATAATTTATTATGACTTTTCAAAGTTTTAGCCAATTTAAATAATTTTATAAAGTTTGTTAATTTATTTTATTAAAATGGACTATTTGAGCTTCAAAATTCAATATCTCCCAATCCAAGTCATTTAGGTTTGAAATTTTTATGATATGTATATTTTAAGCTCAACTTCAATCTCTGAAAGTTTCAACTCAATCTAATTTGTATTTTTAGAGTTAATTAATAAATCTTTATTTCACTAAAACTTAAATTAAGTTTATAATATTTAGAAATTTGAAGATTTTGGGTTTGTTAGATTCTCTCTGAAATCTGAATCCAACGAGCCTTATTGATAATTTTCATTAAGCATTTTATTTTTTATAAATTTTAAGAGTTTTAGGTGATTTAATTAATTTTTAAAATAAAAATCCTTAATTTCTTACTTAATCCAGTCAACACCACATGATGCGGATTGGACCACGCACTTCCATGTGGTAATGGCGATTGCAGCGGTCCTACGTGGACGCAATGTCCACGTGGCAGTGGATGGAGCCATTCCGCATGGCAAATGAGCGAAAAATCATGCGGGATGGCACAGTTTCAATCGGACAAACCAATCATAGATCGGATAGTTCAAATCAAATACGGTGATCTAAAGGCTTAAATCAAAGGATCTGGCACTAAATCCGCGTCGTTCCCGGAGATAAGATGGAAGCTACTTTCCTCTCGCCGATGATGACACGAGCGATTGCAAAACAAATGAAAATTGTGAAAAATAGTGAAAACCAAGAAAATTGACGGAATGGGGTCCGATTGTGGTCGATTTCACACCGATTCTCATCGAGAAACTTCTATTTCACATTAGGATTGTATAAAATAAAGAATGCAAGTGATTTCAGAAGGAAATTCTTAAAATCACACAAGAATCATAAGAGATCCTACTGGTGAAGTTTGACAAAATTATCTATTCGTCGATTTTCGTGGAGGTGTTGATCTGAGCATGCTCCTTGATGCAAGAGGAAGCTTTGGAATGAATGCAACCTCTTGTCTCCCCTTGGAATGTTGTATTCATCAATAGCCGTCATCTTCTTGCGGAATCCGGTTTGGTGTTTTAGCTCAAAGAAGTGAGAAAATGGTTGTTGGTTGCTTGGGAGTAGGGGTGTAACGAGCTTGAAGCGAGATGTTGTTAGTGTTGGTTCATTTATTTATTTTGTTCAAATTGGTTCGTGTTGAAATAACTCATTTATAAAGTGTTAGGTGTTCGCTCAAAATTGTTCATGTTTGTTTTAGGCTCGTTTAAATTGGCTCGATTTTATATTTTATAATATTTATTTTTCTTAATTTTCATTTAAAATTTAAAAAATTTGGAAAAAAAAAAAAAAATTTATTTAATTGAATCTTATCTGTAAAAAAAAATTAATAATATTGGCAAAATTGAAACTAAAGATATACAAAATAGTGATATACAATCAAAATTTATTTTCTATAAAAATTTATTTATATAGTAAAAAATAAGTAATATTGATAAAAATTAAGTAAAATTTATTTAATTGAAACTAAAGATATACAATCAAAATATTTATTTTACACAAAATTGAATACAATTTAAACTAACTCATAATATTATAATTTACAAATTTACAACTTATAAGAATAAATACAACCTAAAATTTACATGATCATATACAAGTAACAATTTGATTCAATAAAAGCTAACAAAATAGTGATATTACAATTTCCAAATTCCAATTTCAAATCCATAGCTTCAAGCCTTCAAGCCTTCAACCAATCTTGAATCTTCAAAATAATAATCTGCACTTCATGTAAACAAAATTAATAAGAAAATATGAAATAAATATTATGAATGGGCTCAAAAAATTTAAATAAATAATCATTGATGTCATCAATAGCTTGGTGGCTGTGTGAATTTAAAACTTCTAAAAAATTGATAAAATGAAAGATTAATAATAATAAGTGTAGTGGAATACTCAAAAAAAAAAAAAAATGAACATTGAATAAGCTAAAATTATAATGAGTCGGTGAGGAAAATGTAAAAAAAATTTTGTACATAATATAACAACAAACATAAATCACAAAAAATTAAATTGAATGTTTAAAAATACATACAGTCAACCATCAAGCTAAGTTGCATCTCATACATCTATTTAGTTTTTCATCATAGCCCATTAATGTGTAATATCACAAGTGACAAGACTAATTGTATCATCTATTGACCTTACCATTTTAACTCTTAAAAATTAAGAAGAAGCAAAGCAGGAGGCTATCATCCAACAGAAATAGGGGTACATAGTAGTCATCAAGCTAAGAAAGAAAAAACAAAGTTGGAGGAAACCAGAAAACAAGTAAAGACCAACAGTAGTCATCAAGCCAAAATCACCCAAGAAAACCACATAAAGGGTTGAAGTACACAGTAGCCATCAAACCTAACCAAGGCAAAAGAAAATCCAATGCCGGAGGTCAAAATTGAATCCAAGTTGTAACATCCACACCAAGCCAGAAACCAAAGCGGGTCAAAAGACTCAAAACCAACAAGGAAGTGTCAACCAGACCCCATATTAGTCACAAGCAAAGAGAAAGCAAAATAGTGTAAAAAAAAACCAACCATCCAAAGACCATCCAAAAGTGTCGATAACAAGCCCCCACATTAGTCACCAACGGTCCAACAGGCAACAGAAAGAGCAAAACAACCAAAAAAACCATCCATATAACTAACTCGATCCAAAGTGTCAACCAACAACTAGCCAACAAGTCATCTTGTCAACCACCACATGATAATCTCAAACAAGGTAGCCAACTATTAAGATGCCAAAAAAAAATAATCTCAAACTGCTGGCATAAACATAATTATAGCATAACTATAGTCTTTAACTACCAAAGTTGCCATAAATCCCTTTGAAAGAAACTAAGGTAAACATCACAAATAAAGTATCCTTCTCCATTGCTCGGTACAACTATATGTTCCAAATTAAACACAGTCAAATTAAACAACACAAATATAAGTCCAAATTAAACAACATAAATGAAAATTAGATTGGAAAGAAAAGATGATATATTGATATATTCCATTGCTAAACATTTATCCTTCCTCCATTGCTAAAAAGTAGATAATGAAAGGATTTTTTTATGTTAGGTTGGGTTGAACACCTCGATCCAACTAGCCATGCAAATAAGTGCATTGACTATTTTAGAGATAAAGAGCTCATGTAATCATCAAGAACTCTACCACAGCACTAAATGCATTGGATGCAACATTGGTTATGGGAATTGTTAAAACATCCTTAGCCATTTTGGATAAAATTGGATACTTGAGTGTACTCATCTTCCACCATTCAAGGATATCAAACAAATCATTATTGCACAAGTATAATCCCTCCAACCAAATAAGTTTGCAAATTAGATTTTGATGAATGAATAGAACCAGAAGCAACAATAAAATTAGCAAATCCTAACATACAATCAAAATTTGATGAAAAAGGCACATGAACTGCTAGTTGTGAAGATCCACTAGGAATTGAAGAGCTTTACTAATATCTTGAATATTGATTGTAGATTTCCCAAATAACATCCTCAACACTCTTAATCTTGGATTCTACCTCAGAACTAGAGTATATTTTAGGAAATGTGAAAGTAATGAATTTCATTTTGAAACATGGATCAAGCACAGCAATCACTGACATGAGTAAATTGCATTCGCCCCAGTATTTATCAAATTTAATTTTTATAACTGTAGCCATTTGCTTGATGAATTCATCTGATGAACTGCATTCTTCAATAAGTAGTTTCTTTATATGCATGATTGTAGGTAGAAACATATTTGTAGTTGGATAAGAAGAACCTGAAATCATTTGTCACATTATGAAAAATAAAAATAAACCTTCTAATATGCTCATAATTATACCACTCAATTTCAGAAGGCAACCACTTATAGTTGGAATCTTGAGCTGCATAATGAACGAACACATTGCGGTAAATAAAAGCAGACTCAAGCATTAAGTAAGTGGAGTTCCATCTTGTAGGAACATCAATGCATAATCCCTTTGAAGTGGGGATCCCTAGTTGCTTTGCCACTTCAACAAACTTATGTAACCTTGAAGGAGACTTTTTAAGGTATTTTATTGTCTCCATGATCTTATGTGTTATTTTTTGCACCTCTTTTAAATCATCTTGAACCATTATATTCAAGATGTGAGCACAACATCTAACATGAAAGAAATGATCCTGAAAATGTAACTTTCCTCTAGATTAAAAGTTAATTTTTAAAGCATTTGCAGCAGCATCATTATTACTAGCATTATCCAATGTGATAGTAGACACTTGTCCTGCAAATTCCAATCTAATAAACAATCACATATTGCATCACAAATAAATGTATCGGTGTGTGGAGGATCAAGCACATATAGCCCACTATTTGATTTGAAGTCCAACAATCAGATGTCAAAGAAACTCTATGAATGCTCCTAAGAAATGTTTTTAATCTCTCTTTTTTCATTTCATATACTTTCATGCAATCACTCTTAATAGTGTTTCTAGACACCCTCTCATAATTGAGATTCAACACCTTCAATAGAATATTAAACCATATACAATCATAAATGGATATGCATACAATTATCATCTTTGCAATTATTTCTCTTATCTGAAGATGATCATAATTTTTGAGGTCATGGAATAATGGAATCTCAATTTTTGAATTGGCATCAAAAGGCATAAATTTTTTTTTTTGCCTTTTGTCTAGCAATTCAACAACTTGTTTATTCTTGGCCTTGATTTTATCACATTCTCTCACATGTCTCAAGAGTTGTGAAGTTGTGCCAGTTTTGGATTTCTGGAATTTCTTGCAACAACATATGCATTGTAAAGAGGGTATACTCTCTCCTTTAAATACAGAAGTAAATACTCTCATACTAAAGATTTTTTCTTTCTATCTTTCTTAGATTTAACTTCTGCACTACTAGTCTCAGGTACATTTGCCTCTAATTCAACATGTTGTGAAGAAATAGTTGGAATTATCATATTCGACTCACAACTATATCATTACCACATGATGCAGACTGAGAATGATCCACATTAGACATGATAGCACACTAAATAAAAAAAAGAAAATATGAGTTAAGACCACATACACTCTCCATACTAGGTGTTTATCATAACATGTAGGTGTTTATAGGTGTTTAACAATTACAAAGAAAGAAACTCAAAACCAAATAAAGAAAGGAACTCATAACATATATGTGTTTATAGGTGTTTATCATTTTAAATAAAGAAATAACAAATGAAATGCATAACATATAGGTGTTTATCAATTACCATAACATCATTAGTAGAATGACTAAGATAAGTAGTCCATGTATGTTCACTAAAATTCTTTGCATGAAAAGTATCATTGTACGGAATAAAGCAACATAAACTATTAAACTCTAAACCAAATAGCCAAATACACAAAAGATTAAATCCCTTACATTTATTTTACTTAACACACAAAATTAATCAGTAGATGATGAGGATTAGGATGTTTCACAAATAATATTGAAATGTCATTGCATTAAATAATAGAAATAAACCAATAAAATGAAGTTTAAGCCAATCATTACAACATGGAGTTGCGAAATGTCATTGCACAAAAGAACAATTCTCCCTTTTAACAGTTCACATTTCTGCACCCAAATATTATAAATAAGCTAACAATGTAGCATAGATAGATACCAAGTAAAAGTTCATTGACATCAGATTCATTTACTTAAAATGCCACCACACTCTAGTCCTATCCAATGTCCATATACAAATTGTGAACCGCGTCTTACATAAATATAAGGTGAACTTCGACGGTAGTCAAGGTGATAATACAGTATTATACTATCAACAAGTATAATACAATTACATAAATATGTGAAGGTGCAACAGCAACATGCCAACATAAATCCCATAGAATAAAGCATTATAAATGTTTCCAACGGAACTTCAAAGATGAAATATCAATGATAAGGAGATGAAAATGAGGAAACTCACAGCAAAATCAAAACCACGCTAAGTCACACACACAGATGAAACTTTCAAAGGAGCCAAACCCATAAACCCTAGAAATACAATTTGTAGTTTGCATCTTAAAACCAAGCATAATCATTATTAGAAAAATTGAGAAAGATAACTAAAGAGACTCATCATTTGAATCCATAAAATGGAGCAAAATAAAAAAGTAAAGATCAAGATGTACAAAGACACGAGGCTCGAAGGTTTTAAGATGAGAGGAAGTGCGTGGAATGACCAAAACCAAAGACTAGCGAGTCTCGAGTTGATCACTCTAGTGATCCCGTCTGCACTCGAGATAGTAGAGGAGATGAGAACTCAAAACTCAGTAGAGAAATAGGATATTATGTTTACGATTCAAGCGTGGGCAGTGGATGTGGAACTAGGCTATAGTATGCGTGATGAGGTTTTATATCCAGGGTTAACCTTTAAAATGCATATGAGCCGTTGATTATATTGTTAATGGATAGGATTCAATTATATTGAATTCTAGTTTAAAAGCTTTATTGAAAATTCTTATTAATTAAATAAATTAATAATGTAACACAAAATATTAATAATATATTATTTATATGATTATATAAATATATTTTATATAAAATTAAAAATATTATTTAAATAAATTTATTAATTTCAAGCTAATTTGAACCGAACACAAACAAACAAGATATTGATCATGTTCTGCTCGTTTATAAATCGAGCTTGAAATATTTGTTTGTGTTCTTAGTTAGCGAGCAATCTGCTATTTGAGCTATTTAGCCAACAGTATTACACAACAAGTTTTGATAGCCCTACTTGGGAGAGCTCTTGGAGAGTGAATAATGGCATAATTCAATCAATTTAGTGCCTCTTTTCCTATGTGCTTAATGACGGCTGAAAATCACCATTAATGGTGATGGAAAATGGTTGGGAGGTGATGGCTGATTAGTAACCTTGGATTCTAGCTCCCAAGTCTTCCTTTGTTGTGTGGTCATTTCCACTAAGTGCAAGAGGTGTGGAGAGGATTGAATGAGGGGATTTTGCAAGATTGTGTGTTTTCCTCTCTTTCTCTCTCTCTTTCTCTCTCTCTCTCTCTCTCTCTTATGAATTGAGATGAAAGCACATGTCATTTAAAGCGCACACTTGATAGAACTTATAGTGTGTCTCATATCATATGTATACCAAATTATATAATGATTTATATACTTAGTTCAAAAACATTCTATGGTATTTATTATTAGATTTTGGTTATACTAAGTGAAAGTTCAAACCCGGAAGGTACTTTCATCGAATGCGTGATAAAAGTTGTCCAAAATAAAAATTTTGATTATTGATCTCTTATTTTATTCACCTCAAGTTTATTTAGAAATATTTTCTTTTATTGGAGAGGAAATTATTACAAAAAAAAATAAAGAAAAAAATATTATAATGTTATAATAACGGTACACTATATAATGTTATTCTTAACATTTTTATTAAAATGTTATTATAATAAAAATATTAATTATATAATTTATAACATAAATTAAATGAATACTGAATAAATTAATTTATAACTTTAAATAATAGCTAGTAATAGCTATAAATCATAATTATGTGATTTTATATTTGGCTCTCATCTTTCACTATAAATAGATGATAATGTGATCTTGAATGACATGAGAAAATCTGAATATTCTCTCTTTTCTCTATTCATATATTTTCTTGTCATTCTCTTTCATTTTTGGACAAAGACACAATTAGTTTGAAGTTTTTGCGTCGATCATTGGTGCATGATCAAGACAAGGATGTGTTATATCTCAGTAAAGAAACACAATTAGTGCAAAGCTTTCCCTCAGGATAGTATCATCACACCTCCCTGCAATTTCAATCTAATTACTTTTATTTATTTTTTTAGTGTGTTAAATTTATTTCTTAATTGCTAATTTATTTTCTTAAAGTTCGACAACACATACATTAATTCAAATATAACAAATATAAAAGAACTATTTCAATACATCTTATATTAGTTTGATGAGATCAATCTCAAGTTCAATTAGGTTTGATATGAGCTACACTCGTTACTCGGCCAACTGCCAATAGTTGATCTAATGATTCTCCTTTAAAAAAAAAAATTCATCGTATGAGAAGTTGTGTTTAGAGGGTGAATTTGTGCAAGATATCTAAGTAGCCATCTATCAAAATAAATAAATAAAAGTGAAGATTTGTTTTTGTCGTGTTAGGTATTGACTTAATATTAATACATAAGTAATATAATAAGATACATTCAACCTTATCATGTAAAAGCTTCAAAATGGGATAAATGACATGTTAGATACTGACATAATATTCATATGTTAATCATATTGTGGAGAAATTATTAAGCACAAATATCACACCTGCATCTACATGCGAGGACAATGGTAGGTAGATATATCATAGATGTGCCCAAACTCAAATTAGAATATTTTCTCTAGCCCAATTGATAAGCTCACTGACCTAAGTCTGAAAGTGAGCCATATCAAAATAAGCAACAATAATTTTAAAGCTACAAATTTTAAAGAGATTGAGCATCATTGAACATAAAACTCTAATTTTCAAGTGAATATTAATTTTTCTTTATAAGGTAATAAGAATGGAAGATTGTTATAGTGAAGAAGATGATGTAAAACACTAATTGCTCATTCCCCTAACTCGAACTAAAGCATCTTTATAAATCTATATGGCCTCAATTCTTTTTTAAGAAAAAGAACAAACTTTTGTTAGGTTTTATAGCTTATTGTGTAGAAACAAATAATAAAATAAATGTATAATTGTGGATATAAATACCATATTAATAAATATAATTATAATATTTTGGTGTAGTTAATTAGTAATTTTTATGTGTGAATAAAAAAATTTCTTTACATGAAAGCATGGCATGTTATCTTTTCAACAAATGCTAACTTTGGTTCATTCTGCATCACCTATCATGTAAATCTTTGCTTTCATAATCAACATGTTTCTCCAAAATATAAATTCTACTTTTCAAAATCAACTCTAACAAATTGACTCGAGAAAATAAATCCACTCATTAAATCGCTTAAAGTTAATAAAAATACAAATCAATTGAATAGTAGAAAATCATTAAGCTCACAACCAATTCTACCAACCTAAAATTGGTTTGTTTATATAAAATCACTTAATGAAGTATATCTTAATCATATATCAAAATTGTCTCCTTGATGTAAAAATTTTAATTCAAACTTATCTCAACGTTCCCTCCATGAGAAAACACATAATTACAATACAAAGTCTTCATGAACCATTGCCAATCACAAGCAAAATCTTTAAATTACCATCAGCTACTTTTGTGCTTATAAACCTTTTTATCCAAAGTGAATCTAGATTTCATCATAATGGGATGTGTCCCGCATTAGAACCCATATCTATTTACTTTAGATGCTTGAAATAATGCAACTCATGACTATTAATTAGACTCCAAGTTATAACATAAAGCCCTTTAGCTTTAGCAAATTGGTTCCGATAAAACTATGAAGTCATGAACAACTTGACAACCCATACCTATCATCTCATCTCTAATGGCAATTCTCACTCAAAGATGTTTGCTTAACTACAGTCTCCCAATCATGGTTGCCCAATCATCATCATTTGACTATAATAGCACAATTATAGTTGTCTGACCTTCACTTGATCATAGTGCTCAACTACAATCGCTCAACCTCCATATCTTAGCTATGATCGCTCTCTTTTTTGAGTTTTTCACATAAAAATTATTAGTTTTTACAACTCTTCTCTTAACTTGTATGTACATTAGATTTTTCAAATAAAATTAAAATATTAAACACATCAACTTTACCATCTTAAATGTTCCAACACACAACAAATTTATATTTATTAAAATTTAAAAGTGTACATTTTAAAAATATTAGGCACACATGTTATATCATAGTTAACTAGTTAACTATCTATTTTAAGGATTTATAATTTTAATTATTGTAATATTAATGTAAAAATCTAAGAAGGAATTGAAATCAAATTTTCAAGATGAATAGATTAATCAATATTAATTAATGTTTAAATTAGCTTTAATAATATTTAACTTAGATGATTAAATAATAATTAGAATTTATTTAGTTGCTCTAACATTACTTTAAAAATTAATAAAACTGATAAGTAATCATAATTAATTAGGATATAATTGATACTAATATGTACGAAAGGGATTATAAGTAGACTATTTAAATGTCTTACTATTTTTAAAATATGATAATCATTAAACTAATTAAAAATATTTATACTTGATTTAATATGGCCGGTGCATTAAATGCTGAAAAAATATTAGGTGTCCGATACAACCGGATATCAATCAGGTGATACAATATTTTAATTTATATTTTATCAAATATTTATATTTGATTTAATATTCAAATATAAAATTGTATGAGAATACCCCACATAATATTCTCTCTTAAAAGCTCACATACATAAAATAGCTAGCTTTGTATTCAAAGAAAATAATTCATTTATAAATATATAGAATAGATGCATAAATATGTAAGGTAATTTACACTTCTTTTATAACATCTCTTGCTGCCTTTCATTCGGGGAGGAAATTAAAATTAATATCAAGTTTATAAAAAGGAATGAATATTTGCTGCCTTTCATTCGCGGAGGAAGCCTAAAATCTATCGTGAATGTTTAGATATATATATATATATATATCTTGAGCTAATGAGTTAAGTTAGAGCTGGCTAAAGCTTGACTTCTTGGCTCATCGAGTTCAAGTCCCGAGTCATTTATCAAGTAGACCTCGAGCCTATGCAGCTTGACTCAATTACACTTGTATTTATTACTAACAAATTTATCAATCAATTAGGTACACTATATTAAAAACTTTTATTAGTAAATGAGTTTATAATGCAAACTCAATAGATAATTTTATTAATAAAAGCACTCCCTACATTACTTTCAACATATAGTCATAAATATTGTCTTTAGCAACTATTATAATATATAAATACTTTAAAAATAATTATGATCAAGCATATTTTATATCAATATATTATCATTTTCATGAACGAGGTTTATTTCCCATCAGGAAAGCCAATGCATAGATAAATTAACTTACGTTATCATATATTTCATTTTAATAGATAATATTAACTACACTTTATATGTCATATAAATATGATTATAAATTTTTTTGAATGATTAATTCACAATTACTAATTTATTTAATACTCAAATGTACATATTGTAAATATCAAAGATGATGATCCATATTTATCTTCTTGTAAATAAAGTGACCACTTCAGAGGATTTAATCAAGAATCCTAAATTGATTTCCTTTTAAAGGCATTTTCTAACTTCAACAAATGAGATCTTGAGTGAGATACAAATAATATTTATTTTTTTAAATGCATTTTCTATATTAATTAAACATTTTAAGCGTTGCGAAAATATAATATATATAATATATATATATATGTAATATAATATATATATATATATAATAATAATAATATCTTGGTAATATATAATATATATAATATTCTACATACATAAATATATGACATAATACATAAGCGTATATACGTACATTTACATGCATAATATGCAGATACATGACATCATATTTGCTTTACATACATAAGAGACATATGATTTACAATATATTACTATATTTATATACATACATGCAATATAATACATACATACATATATATTTTATTGAATATATGTAATATGTTAATAATAATAATATATATATATATATATAATAACATAATAATATATGTCCAGGAATGACATTCAAATAACTGAAAAATAAAATATATAATAATATACTTTGTATATTTTATTAAATACATGAAAACTAAAAGATATGCAATCAAATACAAAGAACAAATTATATATAAATGAAGAAAACCTAAACAATATATAATAATTTGTAATATAATTATTAAAAAATTGTCATTCTTCAATTACGATCAATAATAAGAATTAAGTGTATAATAAAACTGTTCTCTTCGTTATCATTAATAAGCTATTTCTATACCATTTTTATAACTTCTTTTCTATCCCAAAATCTTTTTTACTTTGCTTTTTCTAGATGTATGATATTTAAAAATATTTTATTAAAAAAAAGTGGTTTCCTTTCATTAATGGTGAACAAAGATTTTTTCCTTTTTTGTTCTTCATTCTCTTTAAGATGAAATGATATTTGATCTGTAAAATTGATGCTTCTTATGTATTTGCTATCCATGTTAGAGAAGTGGCGATGGTGAAGAAAAAGCAAGGAGAATGGATTATTGTTTAAAGAATGAAGAATAATTGATTTATCTAGAGATATTAAATAATATGTCATTTTTTAACATCTTTGAAGTATTAAAATATATGAAAGCGGTGAGGTATAGAAATATGACCTGTGGATAGATTTTGTTTCTTTTAATGGAGGAGAGATGGATTGAGGGGAGGAATGTACGCAAAAGCTGCTGCCTTATTATAGGGAAATTTACATATATAGCACACAATTCTTATGAATTTATATATCTAATATCTAAAATTTGATATTTACAAACATAGCACCTTTTTTATGTTTCAAAAAGTAAATTTAATTTCAAAAAAAGTAAAAAAAAGTGCTATTTTTGTTGTAATAATAAAAATTTAGATACTAGATATATAATAATTTATATTTAGATATTACATATATAAATATATAAAAATTATGTGATATGTATGTAAATACCCTTTTATTATAATAATTGTTAAATTCTGGGGCACGGGTTTTGGAGCCATGGTCTCTTGGAGGACCGGGTCTAGGCACCTCTAACGTGTTTTTTAAAGCATTAATATTTTGTTATTAACGTCTATTTTTACTGGATAGTATGAAGGCGTGGATGCTTTTAGCTAATATTATAAAATATTAAAAATAATGAGAAGTGGGGTTGGCACCGCCTGGTTTATTGTTTTAATATTTTACTTTTTAAGATAACATTGCTAGTTTAGCTTTAAGTTAGAATTTATAATTTAAAGTTCATTAAAATAGAAAAGTACTACTTGTTTTATAATATGATTTATTATGATTTTAATTAATGTGAAAATAATGAGGTGAAAAATAATTTGTTGTATGTATTTTTAATGATTTTTATGTTATAAATAATACATATATAATTTAAATCACATATAATAAGTATGAATACATCTATATTTACTTAATTTTGATGAGTTAATTAAATCATGATGAGAATTTAAAATAGATTTAATTATTTGTATGTTATTGATAATTTATATTGATTATTATTTTTCATATGAATGATTGGGAACATCATCGTATAACGATGATATTTAATAAAAAAGTCTTGATTACTTGTCATTGCTAACCTAGTTTTACTGCATGTGATTTTGATGCGGTCAAACATTTATTCTTAGGGCCTATTTGTTTTTTTTGGATCAATTTTATTTTATAATTTATAATTTTATTTTATATTGTTTTAAAAAATATATTTATTTAATGTATTTTTTAGTATTTTTAAAAATGTTCAAAATAATCTAAAGATATTTTATATATTGTTAAAATAATAATAAAAAAAATATTTTATTTAAAAGTAAAATTAAAATATTAAACATAAAATAAAATATAGAAGTGATCCTAAATAGTCCTTTAATTTTTTTAAAAAATTAGGCGTTGAAATGTAATATTAATATAAAGAAAATTTGATATCAATTTTTTTAATAACTAACAGCTTATTTGAGATCAATTTTATTCTATAATTTATATTTATATTTTTATGGTACTTTTAAAAATGTTTAATTACATTTTAAAATTAATTTTATTTTCTTGAATAAATAATATTATCTAAAAATATTTAAAATAATTTTAAAAATAACTATCTTCATTAAATACATTTTATTTTGAATGAAATATAAATAAAATAAAATAAAATAATTAATGTGAATCACCCAAAAGAAATTAATGTGAATCACCTAAAAATTAAAATTAATGTGAAGCTTTTTTTTTAAAGTTCATATGAGCTATTATTCTCCTCAGATGGTGTTTGCTCTTTTTGGTTGTGGTACATTACCTTTTACTCCTCTTGGTTAGTTAAATCTTTTTTCACATGATTTTATGAGGTCCAATATTATCTCTTTACTTTATTGCTTTTTTGGTTCTTCTTGTGATATGTTATAATGGACCTATGTCATCTTCTTTTTTCAATAGCATTACTCTATCCTTTGCTTTAACTTATAATTAGTTTGAAGCATGTACACTCAAAATCTCTTAGTTAAAAGAAATATGTAGTCTCACTAATTAAAGTTATTATAGTCACATCATTAAAGTAGCCTAAGAACATGATGGTGAACTCAATTGAATGATCTAAGAAATTGATTACTCTTTGAAAGCACTTTTGATCAACTTCATGAATCCACCCAAAGTACTAGTTGATATACAAGATCCTATATGAAGATTTCTCTCAAAATACTTATTAAGGATACATAAAATTCATAATTGTTTGAATTTTACATAAGTTATTATTATGAAGCATTAGAATGATATTGAACTTTTAAATATCAAGATGTATTTTATTATAATATTTGAAATTCAATTTATTAAATCTTTCGTAAGTTTGCTCATATAGGAGCATATTAGGAAGGTTGATCTCCAAAAGCTACTAAAGGAACAAAATCATGTAGTCATTAAAAAAGGTAGACAATATCTTTGATTATAGGCTTTTTAGTCATAAATATTATTAAAGATATATTTGTCACAAGATGGTAGCTACCTCTTAAACCATAGGGGTTGTTTATAATATCATATCCACTTAGTGGATAATTATGTGTTAATGATGTGGAGGTCATTAGATACTTATGACAAAGATTATGAAATTCCTTAAGTTGAATAAAGCTAAACTTTACATTTTATAGTGTCTTAGTGTACAATTAAAATTTGAATAGAAATTTTAATATTAAGCATGCTCATATAGAATAGTGATTAAATGAGTGACCATTGTACTAAAGGGACAATTATAAACTCATTAGACTAAAGTAAATAATATCTCAATGTTTAAGAGTTTATGTTATTTTAAAATTTTCATCTTTGTGGAATAACCTTCAAATCACCAAACAAACTCACTTGCTTCATAACTAGCTACACTAAATCATTCCATTTTGTTATTTCAAAATATACTAATTTTATTAATTACATAGAATACCCTTGGATCTTCATCTATAAAAAGATCAATTTGAGGAATAATTTGATAGAATATTTTCACACTTTGATTTGATTTGATTTGATTTGATCTCTCTCTCTCTCTCTCTCTCTCTCTCACTCACTCTCTCTCTCTCTCTCTTTATGTGAGTGTGTGTGTGTGTGAATTGTATTTCCTCAATTCTTTTCAATTTTTTCTTCTTAACTTAAAAAATGGATTTGGCTTGATTTCTACTAAACCCTATAAGATTTTCTAGGACCTAGCTTGTTTAATTTGCTCTTAAATTTTGGTTTGGCTTATTTCTAAAGTAAGATCTAGGTTCTTTCACTAAATAACTTTGGATCCAATTATAAGAAAAGTAATAATTTTTTTCAATTAATATTATTATTTGTAGAAATAAAGTTTTATTAATGATATGTGGCCTTATAAAAAATATATATTATATAGACACCTATGATGCATCATTACAGATAAGGGAACAAGTTAACATAATAACACAAACCTAAGACAATTATTTTTAAAAATATATAACACATACACATAGTTGACAAGACATTATACTAAATAGTTCTTAAATATTAAAAATAATATATAGTAATTGCCAAAATTAAATATGCAAGAAATGTGATGACAAATTCTAACATTGTATGAATGAAAAAAAAATATTATTTAAGTTTGCAAAATGATAAATAAAAATATATGTACCTTTCATACACCATGATAGTAGGCAAAGAAAGAGTAAAAAAATAAATTTATCTTCATTTATTTATTAAAATATACACTTAGTTTATATTTTTAAATTTTAAACATAGTTATTTAGGATACATATGTCTAAATTTTTTTATTTTTTAAATTAAATATACAACTAGCATGTGACATATGTTCAACACTACATACTCTTATAGAATATTGTTGGTGTCTCAACATACATCTATTTTAACTAATGAATAAATTAACACAGAAGGACATTACTATAAAATAATATATTTATCCATTAGCAATAAAAATTAAGTTATTGGTATGCTACAATCTCGTAGTGTAGAGAAAATGTCTTTGATAAATAAACAACATTATAGATTCCTAAACCATCAAAATCATTGATTCAATATGTTTTGTTCTAGGAAATAATATACAAATATTTTTCTATAGTTTTTCTTGAAACAAAATTTTAGAACAAAGATTATTAATGATCTTGATACAATCTTTAGGAATTATGAGAGCATGACACTAATAAGCAAGATATTGATTAAGCTTATTGTGTTTCCATACTAAGTCTTTTGTCCATGGACAAACATTTTGCTTTTCAAACATCTAATGATGATTTGATTTTATATAAGAGATAGAAAGTTAAAGATTGAAGAGTTAATAGAAAAATCAATAGTTCAAGTTAAGTGAGCATATATTGAGTTAGAGGTAATTTAATGAGGTTGATATTGAATTTAAAATAATCTTAAGCTTGTGTTATGAGTTGAAGCTTTTCCAAAAAATTGTACATCATAAATATAAATCAATTATGAAATGCAAGAGCTACTCATTTTAATTTTCTATATCAAGCTTCCAAAATGCTTCTTTAAAACAATTGAAAGCTCCTCCATAGTAATACAAAAGAGAGATGAATATAAAAAAGCAAGATTACCTTGGCTCAATCTTAAAATGGAAATCCTCCTAACAGCCTCTCTATCAGAACCAGAGTGGGGATGGAACTTATTCTCTGTGATGAGGGGAGACACTATCCTAGGTACCTCTCTATAAACGATTGGCTACCTAGCTCCCATGGATGATCGCTTGATAATCTTTGTTCTTGTTTTCTGAGCCACAGTGGGGTGGCGCGGAACTAGACTCTACCTCAAGGTAAGGAAGGCTATCCACGGAATCAGAGCCTTCCCATTGAAGGTGAAGTGTATTAGCCCATACTAGGGCAGCAAGGGGAACAACTGGGTACACTAGCGCTATAACTACTACTATTGTGGGCTAGCCTTCCTCTTGTGAGGGAATCTCAATCAAATGGTAACTTTGGATGAGAGGCTTCACATCACCACTTTTTGTGAGGGTGGTCCCCTCATGTGATCCTAGCCCCTCAAAGCCTCCAAAATGGATGAGGTGGTTGAAAGACTACTCGATCAAGGTCAAATCCATCAGGAAAAGGAAAGACATATTTGCTTCCATTGGGAATTGCAACTAAACTAACTAAAACTAAAGTGTGCAATATTGAAAACAAGTTTGAATCAAATTTTGCATTGTTAATTTATGAATTATGATTTAGAATTTGAACCCACACTCAATACAAGAAAGTGTTAAGTGTGGCTCAAATGAATTTGGAGAATTTGAAATTGGAAGGAGACTTTTGAATGTAAAATTCATTTCAACAAATTTGTGTATGTTAAAATGGGTTTAAATGTCTTTGAGAGATTGATGTTTCCATAGGTTCATATTTGAATTTGATTTTTTGAGTTTGAGGCCCTTTATTTAATAAATTTGAGTATGTTAAAGTAAATGGTCAATTGATTTTATTTTGATTTGTGATTTTGGAATTTAAATTTGGGTATGCTATGTAAGGTGTTTGAAAACAATTTTCTTCTTCTTTTGCTTGTTTGTGAATCATGTGTGAATTTGAAAATGAGATCTTCACTTAGCAATTTTGGGTATGCTAAATGAAGAATCCAAATGTTTTGTTGTTTTTAAAAAGAGTATTCTTTTACTTAACAAATTTGGGTATGCTAAATAAAGGATCCAAATGTGTTTTATTTTTGATGATTTTGAGAAGATGATTCTTAGCAAATTTAACTATGCTAAGGAAATCCAAATGTGTTTTATTTTGATGGTTTTGAAAAGAGGATTCTTAGCAAATTTAAGTATGCTAAGGAAATTCAAATGTATTTTGTGTTTTGATTTTTTGAGATTCTTTACTTAGCAAATTTAGGTATGCTAAATACAAAATCCAAATGTGTTTTGTGTTTGGATGATTTTGAAAAGAGGATTTTTAGCAAATTTAATTATGCTAAGGAAATCCAAATGTGCTTTGTTTTGGTGATTTTGAAAAGAGGATTCTTAGTAAATTTAAGTATGCTAAGGAAATCAAATGTATTTTATGTTTTGATTTTGAAAAGAAGATTCTTTACTTAACAAATTTAGGTATGCTAAATAAAGGATCCAAATTTGTTTTGTGTTTGGATGATTTTGAAAGGAGGATTCTTAGCAAATTTAAGTATCCTACGGAAATCCAAATGTGTTTTATTTTGATGATTTTGAAAAGAGGATTCTTAGCAAATTTAAGTATGCTAAGAAAATCCAAATGTATTTTATGTTTTGATTTTGAAAGAGGATTCTTTACTTAACAAATTTAGGTATGCTAAATAAAGGATCCAAATGTGTTTTGTGTTTGGATGATTTTGAAAAGAATTCTTAGCAAATTTAAAATCTAGAAATCCAAATGTGTTTTATTTTGATGATTTTAAAGAGGATTCTTAGCAAATTTAAGTATGCTAAGAAAATCCAAATGTATTTTTTTGTTTGATTTTGAAAAGAGTATTCTTTACTTAGAAATTTTAGGTATGCTAAATAAAGGATCCAAATGTGTTTTGTGTTTGGATGATTTGATTTTAAAAAGTGGATCTTCACTTAGCAAATTTAGGTTGTTAAATGAAAGATCCAAATGTTGTTTGAATTTTGATTTTTAAAAAGAGGATTCTTTACTTAGCAAATTTAGGTATGCTAAATAAAGGATCCATGTGTTTATGATTTTGATTTTAAAGAGGATTTTCACTTAGCAAATTTGGGTATGCTAAATGAAAGATCCAAATGTGTTTATTTTGTGATTTTGATTTTGAAAAGTGGATCTTCACTTAGCAAATTCGTGAATTAAAAGATCCAAATGTTGTTTGATTTTGAAAAGAGGATTTTCATTTAGCAAATTTGGGTATGTTAAATGAAAGATCCATATGTTGTTTGTTATTTTGAAGAGATGATCATTGGTTTTGTTTTGAAAATGAAATCTTCATTCAAAAAATTGAATGAGGATATTCATTTGTGCTTTTTGAAAACATGATTTTAAATTTTATTTTGAAAGGAAAGGAGCTTCTGGGGGACTTACCCTAAACCTCAAATATACTCAACCTAATTAGTACTTGATGGCTAGTTCAAGAAGAAAGCACGAGGACTCACATCTTCTTAAGCAAAGTCAACATGAGGTAGTTCACTAGCTGGGCAGTGAAATCTACCGTACTAACAAGGTGCTCATTGGTTTGCAATGGTTAAGTTAGGAAGAAAGCACGGGGACACACATCATCTAACAAGTGATCACTGGGGTGACATACTAGCGAGGTAGCATATAGACCCGACCTAGAGCAGCTAATGAGTGAGTGCCACAAGGGGCTTGCTCTCACATCAAAGTAGCCTGAGACAAAAGATATATGTTTATTTGTGTTATGAAAGGGGGAATAGGATGCTGCTTGGGTTGTCTTATACCTATCCTAAACACGTTGAAGAATTGATGAAATGGTGTCACAGGGGCAATTGTGAATCCACTAAGAAAGGATGTCGCTCGGGTTCTCTTACACCTAACTTAATTGTACTAATCGAAATAGGATTCCTCTTGGGTTCTCTTACACCTATATTAATAGCACAGGAGGATCATTTTGTAGTTTGTGTTTGTGTTGTGGAGGGGTAGGATTTCTCTTGAGTTTTCATACACCTATCCTAAATACATCATGGTAGATTCACAAGCAAAGATATTTCTAACATAAAAGAAATGGAATTTGATATGAAAAAAAGTTTTATTGATAATTATTTTCAAACAAGATTTATGAATAGTATTTCTTTAAGTAGAGCCCATTGATTGGAAGCATTGAGCACTCTCCTTTATAATTTATGAGTTGATAAGATCATCCATAGTAGGCCTTATCTATGGCATAAGGGTCTTCCCAAGTGGGTTCAAACTTGTCTTCTATCTTTTGACGGGCAATAATTGGTCTCCTTAGAACTAAAACAAGCTCTCCTACATGAAAAGCTCTAGGACGGACCAACTTATTATGAGTTTGAATCATCTTGGCTTTATATAACTCGAGGTTCTGGCATGCCCGTAGGCATCTCTTCTCCAAACCTTCGAGCTCTTCCAACCGCAACTTGGCATTTTGCTCCATTGTGAGTTTACTACACATGGCTATCCTTAGTGATGGGAGTTAGACTAGTAATGGTAGAACAACTTCGAACCCATACACTAAGGAGAAAGGGGTAGATTGAGTTGGAGTTCTGTACATGGTACGGTACGCCCACAAGGCTTCAACTAACTATCCATGCCATCATTATTTGTTGTCATCTAGTGTATTCTTTAATATTTGGATGAGAGTTTTGTTGAAGGCTTTTACTAAGCCATTCACCCTTGGATAGTAGATGGTAGAGTATTTTCAATCTATGATATATCTTCGAGAAAAGCTGTTGATTTTAGTGCTCTTGAATGTAGTACCATTATCAGATATAATTCATCGAGGCACGCCGAACCTATATACGATATGGTTCTTAAAAATCTGGAGCACATGATGAGCTATGACCTCTCTGAATGGAATTGCCTCTGCCCACTTGGAAAGTAGTCAGTAGCAGCTAGAATGAATCGATGACCTTTGGAAGAAGGAGGATTGATCGGACTCATAATGTCAGTACCCCAACACTCAAATGGCCATGAGGCCAATGTAGGATGTAGAATGTTGGGTGGTTGATGTAGGACCACACGGTGTACCTAACATTAATGGCATCTCATAGTTACGTCCATGTAATCTGTGATCATCGAAGGCTAGTAGTATCCTAGTCTCTTGATCTTAGCTTTCATCTTCATACCGGATTGATGTGCTCCACATAAACCTGAGTGTACCTCAGTCATGATCCTATGAGCTTCATATTTTCCTAGACAATGTAACCATATATGATCAAAGGACCATCGGTACAAGGTGCCATCCACGAGAGCATAAGAAAGGGCTCTCTACTTCACCTAGCGTGCTAGTGATTTCTCTTGAGGTAGTTGCTATTATGTAGATAATCCATGAATGGTTTCCCCCAGTCTGACTCCTCATCCTTTTTGGCAATGGCAACCTCCCCTTCAAGAGAGAATCTCTTGATCAGTTCAGCATCAATAAAGGATAAGACTTGTCTATTTTGGACCCTTATTGGAATGGACTCATGGTCTGGACATGCCAACTCTTTGGCAAGCTTAGCTAATGTGTCTACTACTACATTCTCTCCTCAAGGAATCTTGTAGATGATAACATCTAGGATTTGGGCCAACAATTCAATGGTATACTGGTGATAATGATGGAGCTTAGGCTTTAGAACCTCATAAGACCCAGCGATTTGGTTGATGACTAATTGAGAATCCCCAAAGATGTTGATACTCTAGATGCATAGTGTAATGACTAACTCTAAACCGATAATCAAACCCTTATATTCAGTTTCATTGTTGGTGCATGGATTGGACAAATGATATGAGAATCTCATCACATCGCAATCTAGAGTTAGGAGAACTATTCTTACCCCTGTCTTCTCTGGGATAGTAAAGTTTGGTTCTTCTCCTCTTTTAGAGGAACCTACACCATCAAAGTACATCTCCCAGTCGTGAGCACTAGTACCCCCTAAGTTCATGATTTGTTCATCAAGGAGATCATCATTAAGCAGAGAATCAACAGGGAGTGGATACACTGCTAAGAAATTTGTAAGTGCTTTTCCTTTTACGGCATAGAGGGGTACGAATGTTATATCAAACTGAGACAAAGTCATGGACCAACGCGCCAATCATCCAGATAAGGTCGGGTGTGTCATGAGATATTATAGTGGATTGACTCTAGAGATCAAGTTCACCTTATGAGAAAGCATGTAATAATCTTTTGGGATGCAAAGATTAAAGCTAGGTAGTGCTTTTCAATAGGTGGATAGTTTTCCTCAGCAGGGATTAGACAATGATTGAGATAATAGAGTATTCTCCTTCCCTTCTTCATTGGTTTGAGCCAACAAAGTGCCAAGGGAGTCGTCTAATGCAGCAGTATATAATATGAGCGGCTTGCAGATAGCTTTGGGGTGGCAGATATTGCTTGATTTCTTTGAAATCATGTCATCCCATTTGAACATGGCATCCCATCATCACGATAGGTTGGATATGAAGCATCTTAAATACCGCCTTGGAATGATCTTAGTTGTGTTAGGCTTTTAGGGGGTGCCATTTCTAATATCTCTTTGATCTTTTTCGAATCAATTTCTATTCCTCGGTGTTGGACAACAAACCCAAGGAATTTTTCTAAAGCTACTCTGAATGCACACTTCAGGGGGTTCATTTTGAGGTTGTATTATCTTAACCGTTCAAAAACTACTCTCAAGTCAAAGAGACGGTCTTTCTTTTCTTTGCTTTTAATAATAAGATCATTAATGTAGCATTCAACTTGATGATGAATGAGTTCATCAAGATTTGAGTCATGACTCGGTATGTAGCATTTTTGAGGTCGGGCATGACCTTATAATAATATATTCTAATAGGGGTTTGAAAGGCAATATTTCTGACATCCTCTAGGGCCATTTTAATTTGGTTGTAGCCAGATGACCCATCCATAATTGAGAATACTGCATGAGATGAGGTGATGTCCACCATTAATTCTTGTATAGGAAGTGGAAATTCATCCTTATGGCATGCCTTATTTAGATCCCTAAAATCTACGCATATGTGAATTTGGCCATTCTTTTTCTTAATTGGGATGACACTGGCCAACCAGGTAGGATATTTTTCTTCCCTAATAAATTTAGCATCGATCAGTTTCTTGATTTCAGTAGTGACCTACTGTTCAATGTCTAATCGCATGCATCTTGGAGCCTGCTTGATAAGGTTAGCATTAGGTTATATAGCTTATTTATGGACTACTATGTCAGGAGATAGACTGGGCTTTTCTTCGTAACACCATGCAAAGAAATCCTTAAACTCTCAAGCTTCACTAAATCATTGGTTTCTTTTTCATTCAATAGAGAACGATGTATGTCATGGATTGTCTTCGGTTCCCAAATTGATTTCTTTAAGTTCATCAATGGTTAATCTGATCTCTTCTATGAACTCTGGTGATGCATCTCTAATTTTAGACTCATTTGGATCATCTGAAGTTTCTAAGCATATTTTCCCATAAGAGTTAGCATGATTTAAGAAGAACCTATCAGATGCCAAATGATTTATGATGATTAAGAAATGGTTGTCATCATCGATTGGACCCACTGTGCTGAATCCTAGTCCTGGTCTTGATTGAGGATGTCTACTTTGATTGCCCCATAGCCTTTCAAAGTACTTTGTGTGTTTAGACCAAGTATGTGGGATTAATCCCTTCTTTGCTAAATTATGAACACAAGGTACCAATCAAAAAATTCTATTAAATCTTTATATGAATCATTCTTAAGTTCTACATGGCTTCGACTTGAGGATGATGCTCCCAACAAAATCTCTTTGCTTGACATCTGTGATGACTTGGGGCCTCCTTACTACTAAACCTTCAACTTTTGGGAAGAAAGTAAGGTTAGAGCTAAAGTTTCCAACTCTTTTATTATACATAATAATGATTTAGAAACACTCATGCTTTGCTTGGAGGCCGATCTTCATCACTTGTCAGCTTGAATGTCACCTTCAAAGGGTCCCGAGAGTTGGTTGGTGTTTCCACGTGAGACTCATCCTCCGACTCTAAGTCTATGTGGATAGCGGGGTACTTCTGGTGGAAACATAGCTCCTCTTGGTTGGCCACCAAAGGAGGTCTTCCACCTCTAGAACGCCTCAATTTACCTCTTCCTATATGGTGGGGTCAAGTCATCCTACCCATTTGTTCATATGGAGGAACAAGCGTGGGTGGATGTAACAAACTCTACCTCTTCCCTAGGTGTTTGATTCTAGCTAACTTGTATTTTCATTTCTCTTCTTTTTTTTTTTCTTTTTTTCTTTTCTTTTTTTTTCTTCTTCTTTATTTCTTTTCTTTTATTTTGAACATTCACCAAGCTCTCAAAAATAAACTTTTGATTTGGAGGAAGATAGTAGGTTGTGTCCTCATATATTTTGACCTCTAATTGAGAATTGCTTCAAGTCTCCTTTGACAATACTGATTCCACTTTTTCAATTTGATGCACGTGCAAAAGATGGCATGTTATTTGCATGTATCCAAGGCTCTAGCAAAGCAGTGAAAGATGTATCTGAATCTATTATGTAGAACTTGGCTTCTATCTTCCAATCATCTATCTCTAGTGGTAACACTATGGAGCCTAAAGCCCTCTCGCCTTGTTCGTTGAATCCTCTCAACATCATCCGATCTCCTCAAAGTTCAGAGATATCGATCCTCAAGTAGGCAAGGTTTTTTAGACTCATAATGTTCACTCATGCATCTTGATCAACTAATACCTAGAGAGCTGAATCGCATGTCCCTTTGTGATGGAGAGGGGATGGTTGTGCTCAGTTGTCCCAAAAAGAAGGTATTCATCTGTGAACGTGACTCTATGGGCTTCTCTTGAATAACATGCCTCCTCTCCAATAGTGGACAGCTAAGCTAAGCATATTTCTGGATCAAGAAGAGCTTTGATCAATGACTCCCTCATCTCTTTGGATAAGACAAGGGAAACATATATGCTTAATTTAGCTAGCAACTTTCTTAGGTGAGCGAGGACATTGTAGTCAACTCTGGGCTGATCCTCCACAAGCATATCCATGGGTGGAGCATCATGCAAAGGGGTTTCTTGATCGCTAGAACCAATGATTTGTTTACCCTTATCCTGAGGTGCTATCCTAAGAGGTAGAACTTTGCCACTGTGGAGGTTGACTTCAATGACTTAGTGAGATGATTTAGTGGAAAGTTCTACCTGCTTATCAGGTTCACCTACAGCTTCTCCTATGGGATCACCAGAGTTGGATGACTCTGAATCAATCTCAATGGGCGAACCCAAATGATTCAGGAATGAAAAATCCATTTCCAAATCAAAAAAGGAATGATCAAAACTAGAGTTATCATTATTATTTTGTAGACTTGGAGAGTTTTGAGAGGAATAAAATCTAGAGTATCAGTGGACAAGATGTAAGTGAAATCTTTTCTTCATTGATTTCTTATTAGATGGAGGTACATGATAGAAATCTAATAAAGTAAGTAAGGGTTTAGTGCCCTTGTCCCTGATACAACTCTCTAGAAATAGAGGAGCTAATGGAGGAAGAAGTAGTAGGCAATGCGTGGATGGAGTCTTGGACTTGGGGTGGTTGAGCTACTATGTTATCGGGCAAGTAAGGTGGAACTCTTTGCTCGCATCTACCTTCTTCAAGTTGTCCATAAAAACTTTCAAACCTTCCTTAGAGTTGGAGGTTTGGAGCTAGTTTAGGCATCCGCAGGGTAACTTTTGATCTTAGATGATTTTATTGGAGGTTAGATAAGGAGATATCTTAATCTTCCTTTATCTTGAGAAGATCGCTTGTATCCCCAAGGATTTCTCTAACAGAACTATAAGGTTGTTCTAGTAAATATTCTTTGGGGATGATAATGGAACTCAACTTATAGCTACGCTCAAGCCAACCCTTAAAGGTAAAGCAACCTTCTAAGACATGACCTAACATGCAGTGGTAAGGGTAAAAGTTTGGATCATGACTCTTGCACATCCTCTCTAGGCTCACGGTAATTGGCCTTTAAGAGGTTCTTAAAGATTTTTCTGACTACCTCCCTCTTGAATGAATAAGGCTTATTCAATTTATCAGAAATACTAGGTAAATGGTAGCTACCTGGTGGTGGATAGGAGTACTACTGTTGATGATGTGGGTTGGGATACTACTGATGATGTTGTGGATGGGATACCGGCGGTGGTGGAGGCCATTGTAGCGAGGTGGCCAATATGATGGTGAGGTGGTGGTAAGGAGGTGGTAGAGGAGGCTCTCAGTGATGAACCTTGGCTAGGCATACCTTTGTCAATCTGATTACCCCTAGCTTTTTCTCAAATACCTTATGCGGTTTGGACTTGGTTGATTGGTCTTGGAAAGGTAACTGTTTGACCTCTCCTTGTAGACTAGCCGCCTTATTGATTAATTTCTCAAATGTCTTAATGGTAAACCCTTTAAGCATGAAGCCGACTGGGACATGAATATTCTTAAGTATAATTTCAATGGCATGCTCTTCAGACAGTTGTGGTTCTCATTTCATACTTAAATTGCTCCATCTAAGAATGTAATAAATAAGGGACTCACTAGGGTATTGTTGAGCTACAACGAGATCACTCACTGTTACCCTTTGCTGAGCTCCAACAAATCTCTTAATAAAGAGGCTCAACTCGAAATGCCTTCATTGAACCATTGGGTAGTTTAGCGTACCAATCAAATGTGATGCCTATCAAACTCTTGTGAAGAGAGAATAAAGTGCATCACTACCAGATATTGCAACATCACGCCTAAAGTGTGCTATGTATGTGAGGGTTCCACGCCATCAAAATTTTGAAGGAATGATGCACAAAACCCTTAGGATATTGGACACCATCAAATTTATCTGGGTAGGGTCTACCTTGTGAAGTAGATGAGCCACCTCGAGCTTGCGCCAATGCATCCTTCACTTGTTGTTCCACCAACTGCTTAATATCTTTTTTCTTGCATGGAGGTGTCCACCACCTTCTATGCAAGCTACCACTGTCCTAATCTACTAGAGAAGTGCTTTTGGGCTGATCTAGGACACATGCTAACTCAGGATGATCTAACTCTAGCATTATATGTTGTGGTACTGAGGCCTAAGTTTGAAGTGATTGGAGGGATACTAACAAGTCTTCCATCCTCTTCTCCATCTGATTGATCTAATCATCCTTTTATTTAAGTTACTGATGGAGGTGCTGGGATGGCATCATCTTCCTCAACCATAATACCATTCTGACTATGCTGGTCTCTATGAAGAGAGCTTCTAGTATCAACCATGTGGAGCTTCAATCCTCAAGGAGATCATCCTCATCTGGATTAAAGCTCACCTTTCCCTCCTTACAATCTGATCGGTCACTCCCTAGAAGCTCTTTTTCACTATAAAGTACTGTTACAAAATCTCTTCTATGGAATGATCTAACTATGCTGGTATAAATACATGACGTTATCTGATGGAAGGGTTGTGCTCACTGACGAAGATACACTTAACACCACCTATCACTAGAATGCTAGCTCTGGGAGGGTCATGATTACTAGAAGAGACATGTTCATTGGTGCTCATGGGTGGAGTAGTGTCCCTAGGAGATCCACGCCATGGGGGCTGACTGTCCCCTTCTCCCTCTGCTATCCGCCTCGATAATGATAGTTATGGTGGTGCGACTGGGCCACTCCATCTTCACCAAGAGGTAGGAGGTCGAGTGGGGAACTCACTCACCTCAGTTGGTGGAGTAGATGATGTGGGATCTTTTGGCCGTAGCCAGATCACCAATGAGGCTTTCTTCTCCCTGGATGTTGTCTTCGGTGCCTTTGTAGGCATGGTAGATGGTGGGACTTGAACAGGTGATGGTGGGCGAGAGTGGATGGTGTTGGCAACACAGAATTTCTCGCATGAGCTCCTCTCCATGGTGGGTAGTACTGTCGGTAGAATTATCGATTATGATTGGCGTGTAGCACCAAGAAAAGTCCATGAGGAGGCACGGCAAACCTATGTCTCTCTTTACTAGTAATTTATACTGATAACTAGGCCTCCCTATCCCTCTCATATCTAATGTGTCTACCTACACTACGAGGGATAATAGAACATAAATCAAATTGAGCCCCAGACTCTAATCGTCCATAAGCTCCGCCAACTCAGCGCAGAACTGATCTAAGGCTGACATACGACCTTCTCCTGTCACTGATAGGAGCCTCAAAATGAACTACGAGTGGAGGTGAAACTAAGATCCTCCTAATGTATTCCTCTTCATCAAAATTAGAGAGGGGGTGAAACTTGTTCTCTATGATAAGAGGAGACACTTTCCTAGGTGACTCCTTTACTTATACTGGAAGCACTCTATCTCCTTGGCTATGGTCATGATGCTTGATCTTGTGGCACCGGCATGTTGAGTCCTAGAGAGGCAACACAGAACTAGACCTAACCTAGGTGGGGAGACTATCCTTGAAGATAAGGTAGCCTTCCCCGGGAAGCCAACAGTGGGTCTTGCGTCTAGGAAGAAAGGGGAACCAGTGAGTGCATTGGCACTAGAACTATAACTATTGCGGGAACTGCCATAGTCTTCCTCTTCAGTGAAAACTCAGTCGATGGCATCTCAACTGGATGATGGCACGTTGGTCCACACTTGGATGGTTGTGAGGGTGGTCCCCTCACAAGTGATCCTAACCCTCTTGAAACCTTGGCCAAAATGAATGAGGTGGGCAAAGTCGGTCTGCAGGAGGCTGGCCCGATCCAAGGCCAAATCCATCCGAAGGAAAAGTATACACATACGAGCGCCATGTGTAAAAGCGCAAAACACTAGTTGATTTGAGTTGTATGTCTGCATTTGTGGAAATATAACTTGCATCTGATTTTTTCTTTGATATTTATTCCATGCAAGTAATAGAAGTTTGGAGTTTTGAACCCACCCTCAATAATATGTTAAGTGGGGTTCATTGGAGAGATTTGGATATTGAGGAGAGTCTTTGCCATTTGATTTCAATTTTGAAACCATACTCAACCAATTTAGGTAGGTTGGGTGGGGTTCTAAAATTTCACTAGAGATTTTCTTAGAGATATTTGTGTTTTATGCATCTTGTTTGAAAATATTGATAGTTTGAAAGACCTTTACTCTGCAAATTTGGATATGTTAAGAAGAGGTTGTGATTGTGTATTTGAAATATTTTTGCTTGTTAAGATTTGATTGTGTGATATTTTGATTTGAAAATGGGGTTTCTTACTTAACAAACTCCAGTACATGTGAAGTATGCTAAGTAAAAGTAAAATGTGTTTGGTTATATGTGTTTTGTGCCTTTTGAAATTTTTTTACAAATTTTGTGTGAAGATCTATTATTATGGATTTTGAAAGCTTTTGGAAAGACATGCTATTTTGTAGAAGGGTTTTATTTTCTTATTGTTCATGGGATGAACCTTGCCTTACCATCAAAGAGGTTCTTAATTTTGGTCATCTCCTTTGTTTGATTAATTTAATTTTTTTACCTATTGGGGAATCAATAAAATTTGACCAACATGGAGAGAGGTCTTAAAACCTAAATGATGTTGGCGAGCTTTGCTTAAGGATGAAATAAGCTAAGTTTATGAAAAGAATGATAATCTCTATATAAAATATAAGTCCATTATGATGCTTGAGACAATAATTGCCAACTAAAGATGGAGAGAGGAACTATTAATCACCAAATTTGAGTTTATTTTTTGAGATGTGACACCACAAAGATCTTAGGGGTATATATTGAAGTGATGTGTATGTCATTAAGTAATGAAGCACTATGAAAGATAGAAATCACCACCCATAATGGGTATCACCAATAAAGACTCAAAGGCATGATGGGTCTTGAATATATGAGAACTTCACTTTACATGAAAAGTAAATTGGTTTATTTTAAGTGAGTTCATTAAGTTCTATGGGCAAGCCCCAAAGTTAATTACATTTTGAAGAATGAATTCCTTAAGAATACACTTGATTAAAGTAGACAATTAGAGTCTCCAAAGATTTTAAGGTTAAAACTATCAAAGTGTTTTATTTTGAAAACCAAATGGGATAGATCAAGGAGAAAACTTATTTTGGAATTAAGGGAGAAAGTAGAAATGCTCATGATACTGAAAATGAGCATTCTAATCTACTATAGTTGGGCTTTATATTTTGAAATTGAAGAGAGTTAATTATTTGAGTTAACATTTTATTAGATTGCTAACTTATAATTTCATAACATAAGATTGTAAAATGCCTAAGAGGTGAGGATTTATGCTTGTAGAAAAGGGAAACAATACTAATATTTGAGCTTTATGAGGACCAAAGCACGACCAAAATCTAAGGAGAAAATGGGTATATGGTGTATCTCCACATCAGAGAATAAACCACCTAACTACTCGACTTATTATCATATGGAGTGGCAGCTAACTAACTCCTCCTACGCTTTAAATTCATGTAAGCAAGTCTTATACCTTGTAAGATGGCTAGGCTGTTGTTTATTTAGAGAGAAAACTAAGTCCTTAAACTCACTCCCTAAGAGACTAGAGCATGAGTGGTATGAAAAGACTTAATCAAATGCAAAATTTATGAAATTTATTTGATTCTTTTGGACTCTTTGTTTTAACACAGGCTATGGGATTTTGTTTGCCTAAATGCATGGGCACTTGATTATGGGTCAAATCAAGAGAGAAATGAGTGTTCTTCCATCAAAGGCTCACATTTGCCTTCATTCTCTTGCAAAGATGGAAGCCCCTCTTAACAAGAGTGGAAGAATATCACATGCATGATATTACACATTCATTCATCCATTTAAGGGGTTGCTAAAAATTTTATCATCTTGATTTAATTCCTAAGCTTTATGGTGTGGTTATGAGTCATTTTAAATTTTTAATTATGAGTTTTTAATTGGGGGTAGAAAAATTAATTCCTCCTAAAAAATGTAACATTCAAACATCATCATAAAGAAACTATGAAAATCATGTCATTCTAATACATATAAACATAACATCAAACAATTTTATAGACTAAAGAATAAAAGGCCAATCTTTTGATTCATTTGTACAAAAAGAGAAAAAAGATGTGGTAGCTATTGTACAACCGGATTATAAAACAAAATAATACATGCTTAGACTTTTTTTCTTCATTTCTTCTTCTCTTTCTTTTGATTTGATTTGCTCCAAAGGCATCCTGGGCACCCAGACTAAGCCTTTTGGCCATTGCTCATCTTAATCCCCCATAAGACTGATCCTAATTCCTAATGAAAAATTACATTAAAAATAGAAAAAATAAATTTGGCTACACCTGCAAAACAAATGTTAGCTAAACACACCATATAACACAAGTAGTTATATGAATAATTTGGATTTAGCACCCCACACATGGGTAACCAAGCCCACTTATCCTAACATGGGTTATGCTTAGGGGCTAAGCAACTTGCATAACAAAAACATTTATATTTTTATTACAGTGACCCCTTAAGCATAACCCCTTGTAGAAACTATGATTAAGCTAATAACGACCTAACATCTAGTCTACGAAACATACACCCTATCATCCTGTCTAAAATATTACATCACAAAATAAAACACAACATCAACATACAACACCACGACTTAGCACTAGAAGTGATGACTTAGTATTCTAATGTGTGTAAGGCTTGTGTGTGACAAGACTTTACTAGGCTTCTTTAGTTTAAGTTTCAATTTGGGTTTGAATTTTGTTTAAATTTTATCTGGGTGATTTCAATTTAAATGATTTAATGATTTATTTTTTTATTTTTATTTCACCTTTATTTGGATAAAGTGATCTTTAAGTTTTCAAATGAAGAGTAGAATGAATTCCATTTGTAGGAGACTCATCTATTCTACATCTAAAAGAAAGCTAAGGTCTTTTATATCTTAATTAGCCCATTTGAATTTGTGTAATTTATTTGATTTGATTTAGAATTTAGAATTTGGTTTGTTTAAGCTTCATGTATTTGATTGATTAATTTTGGATTAAATGTGTTGATTTAATTACATCTTGATAATTCAATATCCTTAATATCTAATGAAGTTAAAGTTTGTTTAAATTCATGTGCTTTTTTATTAATTAATTTTAGATTAGATGTTTTAACTTAATCAAATCTTGATAATTCAATATCCTTGATCTCTAATGAAGTTTAAGTTTGTTTAAATTCATGACTAATTTTATATTAGATGTTTTAATTTAATTAAATCTTGATAATTCAATATCCTTTTAAATTAATCTAATTTTTTCTTTGATTATTGTTATGTGACTTAACTTTATGTTTATTTGATTTGATTATGGTTCATTCATTTGTAGTTTGATCATTAGATTAATTGAGATTTTTCTTTGATTTTAATTGAGTTTGATTCCTTGTAATTACAATTTTATTTTGATCTCATCCATTTGTCATGTTTATCAAAGTTTGGTTTGCATTTTAATACATGGATAGTTAATTAGTTTATCTTATTTAAGTATGTTCAATGATATTTGATTTGATTGCATATTAAATTGATGAGAGTCTTTCTTAATTTAATTTAATTTGATTTGATTTAATTTTATTAGCTTTATTAGTCTATGGGTTTGTTTAGGTTTAATGTGATTATTAGCTTAATTAATAAGGGTTTGTTTAATTATTAATTTAGGTTTATATTTATTTAGTTTAATGATGTAATTAATAACTTATTTAGGATTTGATTGGCATTTAATTTCATTTTAATTATGTTCAAATTTATGTTTAATTAAGCTTAAGTTTAATATGATTAATTTGATTAACTTAATTAGCATGTTTAAGAGGTGTGATCAATTATTAAATTAAGTAATGATTTTATTTTTTTTAAATTTGATTTCATATTTATTTTAAATTAATGATAATGACTTAATGATTTAACTTTAAATTAAGAATTTATTGGTATTTAATTGCATTTATGTTTGATTAAGTTTAAGTTTAATATGATAATTTGATTGACTTTAATTAGTTTACTTAAGATGTGTGATCAAATTAATAGATTAATTAAGTGTTTAATTTGAATTAATTTTAATCTGAAAAAAAATATGGTTTATTAAGATGGTGGATTAATTTATTAAGTTTATAGCTAGGTTTTTTATTCAATTGGATTAGCTTAAGGGTAATTAGTTTAAGTAAGGAGTGTGTTTAAGTAATTATTAAATTAAATAAATATTTATTTAATTCTTAATGATGTAATTAATGACTTAATGATTTAGATTTAATTTAGGTTTTTATTAGTATTTAATTTCATTTTGATTATGTTTGACTTTTGATTAACTTAATTAGCTTACTTGAGTGGTGTGATTAATTATTAAATTTAATTAGGCATTTGATTTAAGTTTAATTTTAGAGTTATCTTTAATGTAACTTATTTAAATTAATTTGATTCATTAAGATGTTGGATTAATTCATTAATGCATTAATTAAATGTTTGATTAATTAAGTTTGATTAAGGGTAATTAAATTTTAAATCATTAAATTAATTAAGGGTTTGTTTTAATTAGAGATTAATGACTTAATTTCCCATGTGAGTGATTTGATTTAGTTTATTTTACTTAAGTTTGACATTAAAGGATTGTTGTTTACCATCATTAAAGTTAATTAATTATTTATTTTATTTTAAATTAAGTTTGATTACTTAAATGATTTTATTTGATGGTTTATTTATTATTGGTTTAATTTGATTAAATGATTTGTTGAATTTGTTAATCAAATTGATTTTAATTTAATTTAATTAGTTTATTTTATAATTAAGGAGTTTCATATGATTAAGACTCCATGCTTAGTGTAGTAGTTTAGTTATACTAGTTTAACCCATGTTAAAGTGTCTTAGATTTGTTGAATTTTAAGTTTGATTTAAGATTTAATCATTTAATTGAGTTTTATTGCTTTAAATAGATTTAATCATATTTAATCTAATTTCTCTAAGAGTGATATTTTTGATTTGAGGTTTGATTAATGATTGCTTAGGTGCTACTTCATTTCATTTTGATTTGATATTTAAATTATTTTTAGATTATGTTTAATTAACTCCTTAATCAATTAAACTCTACTCTTAAGTGGTTGTTTGGGGTTCATTAGGATTTAGAAGATCACATTATTTTCTTAAGAGTCCTAGTTGTCAATTGAAGTGATTTAAGCCATTTTTGAAGATTTTTATAAATTTTGAATTTTTATTTAATTTATTTTATTAAAATGGACAATCTAAACTTCAAAATTTAATTTCTCCCAATCCATAAGTCATTTTCACTTGAAATTTTTATGGTAGTGTTTTTTAACTTTATTTCAATCCTTGAAAATTTCAACTTAATCTCACATATTTTTGGTTTAATTAATGAAATTTGATTTTCAATAAAACTTAAATAAAGCTCAAAATACTTAGTGAAATTTGAGGATTTTGGCTTTGTTGGATTCCACTCGGAAAGATGAATCCAACGAGCCTTTGTTTGCAATTTTTGGTTAAGTATTTTATTTTCTATGAATTTTTGAAGTTTCAAGTAATTTAAATTAATTTTTTAAATAAAAAAACTATGCGCGCGCCATCGGAAAGAAAGAACGGCAGAGCACCCATGGTTCTCTAGACCGTCTAATCGCAGATCAGATGATCCATATCAGATTGCGCAATCCAAAGGCCAAGATTGTGATGCGGATCTAAGTCGATCACGAACCGCATCCGGATGCGGTTAAGATCGCATCGTGATCAAGGCTGGATCACGCGATCCACATGTGATCTAAGCCATCCGATCCCTTGAACTATGGGACCAGACAATACCTGTAGTCCACTGGATGGTGAACAATAAAAATAGGTTTTTAAATGGAAAAATAGGGTTTTCTAAGTGAAAACTTATTCAAATGGACTCATTTTTGTGTTAATTCACAACAAAATATTCTATTTTTTAATTGGGATGATTTAAAGTAAAAAATGCTGGATTATCTTGGAGAAATTGCTAAAATCACAAAAAAATTAACACATAATACGAGAAATCCTATGGTCGGCTAACGTTTGGCAAAATTTACCTCATCGGGGATGGTTTTCGGCGGTGGTGAAGATCCGAGCGAACTCCTAGGTATGTGAGGATGCTTTGGAATGTTCTTTAACCAACCCTTGCCTCCTTGAACATCTCTTCTTGTTTATCATCGCCTCATCAAAAAGTAACTATTTATGTTTTAGCATAAATGGCTCAAAGAGGTGGGTGATGGATTCCTTTTTTTCTTTTTTGGGGTGAATGGTGGTGGGAGTAAGAGATCTAAAGCCTCATTTCCCTCTTTTATAATGGCCAAAAATCCATTCTTTTAAAACTTTTTTGGATCTAAATTGATTGCCATCTTGCTTGAGTGGTTGGGATGGATGATGGAATGATTGAGGACTATTGATTTTGCTCCAAAGTCCTCTCTTGCTACCATATGATCAGCTCTATTCAATGCAAATGTTGGGGAGGAGTTAAGTGTGATGGGGGAGAATTAAATAAGGTTGGGTGAAATCCTGTGTGGGGGAGGATCCATGAGAGATTTAAATGGGTTGGGTTGATTTTGGGCTGATCCCAAATGGGTTTGTGTCGAGTTTGATCAGCCCCAATGGGTCATGGCTTAGTTTCAAGGGATTTGGCTCAATTTGGGTCATATGGGTGATATTGGGTCAAATTGATCAATTTGACCAAAATTTAAATTAAGTTTGGTTGATTCATGTTCAATTGGCTAATTGAAGATGAATGTGATCTTTGGTTTGAATTAATTTGTATTTAATTTGATTTAGCCAAATTGACCCTTTAGGCCAATTTGGGTTAAGTTGACCAATTTGATTGATTAAATTGGGTTTAATTATGGCTTTGGTCAAGTTCAATAATCAATTTGGAATGAACTTAAGCCATTGGTTGCAATCAATTTGGGTTAGATCATGATTTGACCTGATTTGGTCCTTTAGGCCAATTTGGGTCAACTTGGATCATATGGACAATTAGGCTTGGTTTGGCTCAATTGGTGATCAAGTCATATTTAAATATTGATTTTGGGTTGATTCAAATCATTGTTTCAATCAATTTGGTGTAAGAACTGTTTTGGTTTATTTGGGCTAAGGGTTGACTTGGTCAAATGACTAACTTGACTTGGTTTGACCCAATTGATTGCATTTGATCATTCTAGTGATCAACAATGATTGGAAGGTTTTGGTGAGCTTGGTTTAATCCAATTTGGGTTGGATTGGAAGTTGAAATGGGTTTTTAGGTCACTTCAAGTGGACCTAAGTGGTCATTGGTTTGGTTTTGGTTTGATTGAAGTTTAGTTGAACTTATATATGAACCCTCGATTAAAAATATAAATTCCCAATCAATTTGGAGTCTAGATTTTGGCTCATTTGAAATTTTCAAGTCAAAAGGGCTAGATTTGACTTAGTTGGTTTTCGATTTGATTTGATGATGGTAGGTTTCATTTATATTTGGGTAGATAATTAATTGAATGATTGACTTAAGAGAAAATTCATTGGTTTTGACTTGATCTTGATAGAATTTGGCTAAGTCCAAAGAATTGGCTTAAAGGGTTTGGATTGAGTTTGGATTTGATTTTTGATATAGTTTTGGTCACTTGAATTTGGATTTCATATTTGTGAATATAAATGAAGGAATAATTGATTTATAAAGAGATCAATTAAGTTTGATTTGATTTGGGAGTTTTGGCTAATCTTATGAATGTGGTTCATATGGCTTAGGAAGGGTCTTAGGATTTGAATTTGATTTTTGGTTTCAATCATTTGGAGTCAAATTTTGAAATTAGATAAATTTGAATTTGAATTTGAGATTTGGTTTGAGAATTGAATCTAGGTTTGATTTGAGGATGATTCTTAGATAGGAAGAAGATGTAATTTTCTTGGCCCCAAGG
>JAKCPB010002059.1:0-55520 GCA_021442155.1 Cymbidium sinense | reverse complement strand
CTAAAAAAGACTTGGTTAAGATGTATAAAAATGACCTTAGTACACTTGAATTAAATGAGAATTTGACACATAATATGACACAATGGATAAGAAGGATTCATGTAGTTGACCTCGCTTAGTGGGATAAAGGTTTGTTGTTGTTGTTGTTGTATTTTTATTTTAGGTTTAGGCTTTTATTAGTTTAGGGTTTATGTTTTATTTTTTATTTACTTAAGGTTTTATTTTTAGGTTTATTTTTTAGGTTTAAGTTTTTATTTAGTTTTTATTTTATTTTATTTTAGTTTTAGGGTTTAAGGTTGGGGATTTAGCATTTAGGGTTTAAGGTTTATGGTTTAGCATTTTTTTTAAGTTAAGTAAATCGGTAGGTTTAGGTTTATTAAGTTTATTTTTATATTTTTATTTAGATTTACATTTTATTTTTATTTAGTTTAGTTTATTTATTTTATTTTTATTTCTTTTGGTTTAGGTTTTTCTATTTTCATTTTTTTTATTTTATTTTTTAGGTTTAGGATTTATTTTTAACTTTTATGTTTAGGTTTTAGGTTTTAATTTTATTTTAGGTTTAGGTTTTAGGTTAATTTTTAGGTTTTATTTTTTAGTTTATGTTAAGGTTTATTTTTAGTATATTTTCTTTTATTTAGTTTAAGGTTTAGGCTTAGTTTATTTTAAGTTTAGGGGTAGGTTTTATTTATTTTAGTTTAGTTTATTTTACTTTAGGTTTAGGTTTATTTTATTTTTATTTTAGGTTTAGTTTTTTTTAGTTTAGGGTTTAGGTTTTTTTTTTTTTAATTTATTTTATGCCTTATTTTTTTGCCCCATTGTTTAGGTTTAAGATTTTATTTAGTTCATAATTTTATTTTAGGTTTAATTTATTTTAAGGTTTAGGGTTTAGGGTTAGTTTAAAGTTCAGAGTTTAGGGTTTAAGAATTAGGGTTTATTTTAGAGATTAGAGTTTAGGGTTTTGGGCTTTTTTTAAATTCAAACCAATAAGGTTTATTTAGTTTATTATTAATTTATTTTAGTTTATTTTAAATTTTTATTTTTATTTAAGTTTATTTTTTATTTTTATTTAGTTTAGTTTAGTTATTTTAGATTTATTTATTTTAGTTTAAGTTATTTACTTTAGTTTAATTTAAAGGTTTAGGTTTAGATTTATGTATATTTTCTATTTTAGTTTTATTTTTATTTTATTTTTTATGTTTAGGATTTTCTTTTTTTTAGAATTAGGTTTAGATTTTTATTCTATGTTTTTAAGTTTAGGTATTTTTATTTTATTTTAGGTTTATTTTATTTTTATTTTTCCTTTAGGTTTTATTTTATTTAGGTTTTTACTTTTAGGTTTATGATTTTTAGTTTAGTTCAGTTTTTTTTTAGTTTAGTTTTTTTTTTGTTTTTAGGTTTAGGTTTAAGTTTTAGTTTAGGTTTTTATTTATTTTATTTTTATTTTAATTTTTAGGTTTAGGTTTAGGTCTATGTTTATATTTTAGTTTAGTTTTATTTTAATTTTATTTTTTATGTTTTGGTTTAATTTTAAATTAGGTAGTGAGGTTTTATTATATTTTTTTGGTTTAGTTTAGGGTTTGTATTTTAGGTTTATTTTTTAGGTTTTATGTTTAGTTTATGCTTAAGTTTATTTTTAGTTTATTTTATTTAATTTAGTTTATGGTTTAGGTTTAGTTTATTTTAGTTTTAGGTGTTTTATTTATTTTAGTTTATTTTATTTAGTTTAAGATTAGGTTTATTTTATTTTGTTTATTTGATTCATTTTAGGTTTAGTTTTTTTTTAGTTTAGGTTTATGTAATTTTTATTTACTTTAGGTTTTATTTTAGATTTATTTTTAGGTTTAAGTTTTAATTAGTTTTATTTTATTTTATTTTATTTAAGTTTAGGGTTTAGGGTGGATTTAGTGTTTAGGGTTTAGGGTTCCACGATTTAGGGTTTTAAATTAAGTCATTTGGTTTAGTTTAGGTTTATTTAGTTTATTTTAGATTTTATTTAAGTTTATATTGTATTTTAATTTAGTTTAGTTAATTTAATTTATGCTTATTTATTTTAGTTTAGATTTTATTATAGTTTAGTTTTTAGGATTATGTTTAGGTTTATGTTTATTTTTTAGTTTAGTTTTATTTTTATTTTATTTTTTCGGTTTAGGTTTTATTTCTAATTTTTAGGTTTAGCTTTAGGTTTTTATTTTATTTTTTTAGGTTTAGGTTTTAGGTTTTAATTTTACGTTTATTTTTAAGTTTTATTTTTAGCCAGTTTTGGTTTATTTTAGTTTATTTTAATTTATTTAGTTTATTGTTTAGGTTTAGTATATTTTAGGTTTATTGTAAGTTTTATTTATTTTAGTTTAGGTTTAGGTTTATTTTCTTTTCATTTTAGGTTTAGGTTGTTTTTTTAGTTTAGGGTTTAGGTTTTATTTATTTTATATATCTTTAGGTTTATTATTTAGGTTTATTTTTTTATTTAGTTTATCATTTATTTTATTTTATCTTTATTTTATTTAGGGTTTATGGTTAGGGTTTAGGGTTTAGGGTTTTTTTTTAGGGTTTAGGTTTTTTCAAAAAAATTAAGTAAACCAATAGTTTAGGTTTATTTGTTTATTTATTATTATTTTTTAGTTTATTTTATTAAATATTTTATTTTGTTTATTTATTTCTTTGTTTATTTATTTAAATTTAGTTCATTCATTTAGTTTAGTTTTTAGGTTTAGGTTTATGTTTATGTTTTTTGTTTAGTTATTTATTTATTTTATTTTTGAGGTTTAAGTTTTATTTTTATTTTTAGGATTAGGTTTTGATTTTATCTCTTTTTAAGTTTCAGTTAGTTATTTTTAGGTTTTATTTTTTTAGTATAAGTTTATTTTATTTATTTTATTTTATTTAGTTTAGATTTTTTAATTTATTTTAGGTTTAGGTTTAGGTTTTATTTATTTTAGTTTGTTTATTTTAGTATAGTTAGTTTATTTTATTTTATCCATTTTAGGTTTAGGTTTTTTTAGTTTAGTTTAGGTTTTATTTTTTTTATTTATTTTGGTTTTATTTTGGTTATTTTTAGGTTTAAGTTTTATTTAGTTATTATTTTATTTTATTTTAGGTTTAATTTATTTTATTTTACATTTAGGATTATTTTGTTTTAGTTTTAGGTTTTTTATTTTAGTTTAGTTTAGATTTTATTTATTTTATTTTTAGTTTATTTTATTTTATTTTATTTTATTTAGGTTTTTTAGTTAGGTTTAGTTTAAGTTTAAGTTTATTATTATTTTTATTTTATTTTTTTTATTTTATTTATGTTTTGGTTTATTTATTTATTTTGTTTTTTTTTTATGTTTTATTTAGTTTAGGTTTAGGTTTTAGTTTTAGGTTTGAGTATGGTAGGTTTAGGGTTTGGTGTTTAGGGTTTAGGTTTAGGGTGTTGGTTTAGGGTTTAGGGTTTTTTTTAGGGAACCCCATGTAAGGGAATTTTATTGCCATAAAAAAGGGGTTACAATGTCCTTAAGAGGGGACAAACTCAAGAACTACTGTCAAAGAGCTACAATAAGCCTAGAGAGTGAATCCCCTATCTAAGCACAACCATAAAAAAATGGAAAAATAAAAGAGAACAGAAAAATAGTAAGAGATACCAAAGTAACAAAAAGAAAAAGCCATAGGACAGCCTTCAACAACAACAGAAGATAAGAGTAGCATATGGCACCACCAAAGAAGGAACAAGGAAACAACACAACCTATGAACAACTAGAGAAAGCAATTAGCACGTAGAGAATTACAAGCAAAATTAATTAAAAAACAAAGGAGAGTGAGAGAAATTTAGAGAAGAAGAAAGAGACACTAGATTGGGCAAAAGAGCATACAAACTTTAAAGGAAGGGATACATAACAAGAGCTACTACCGTTATGAGAGCAATCATCCCACCCATCATAGCCTACATACTGGGAAAGATAAGGATGAAAATCATTTGATCTTTAATACGATAACAAACAATTTCAAAATACACTATAGAATAAATGGAAACACTATTCGCATGGCAAAATGATTAACAACACGAACCTACGAATAAATAGAGAAAGGAATTAGCACAAGTAGAGAATTACAAGCAAAATAAACTAAAAAAACAAAGGAGAGTGAAAGAAATTTAGAGAAGTGTGTGAAGAAAGGCTCAGGATCAGTCACACAAGAATGGGGCAGCCGTAAACTTGAGCGTACAAACTTTAAAGGAAGGGATACATAACAAGAGCTACTACCAGCCAAGTAATGAGTGCAATCAACCCAGCCATCATAGCCTACATACTTGGGGGAAAGCAACTGCCATTGGATGAAAATCATTTGATCTTTAATACCTGCATAACAAACAATTGCAAAATACACTATAGAAGAAAAGGAAACACTATTCAACATGGTAAAATGATCCCCACCCCACTCCCCCCTAATCCCTTGAAAGATAAGAACCACCTAAGTATACCAACATAGCATGTGAATGAACAGCCAACACAAACCCCTAAACAGATTAATCATCATAGCAAGGAAAATACCCCCATAGTGAGGAAAGCCAATCAGGAGCAACAACCCGTGTGTTACATTCACCTATTAATAGCTAGATCACAATAATAATTATACAAGTCTAATAGAGCCAAGAGTAATCTAAGCCGAGATAAACCCGCATAAACAAAAAGGCTAACCAATGGCGTCAATAGAACAAAAAGGCTGGAAGCAATCCAACAGAAATAATTAGCCTTCTAAACATAATAACCCGATAAACCATTCAGCAATAGACAAAACAACAAACCAAATAAAGTAACCAACAACAGGGGAGAAGGTAGGCAGTGTCATTATAGAAATGAGCCATGATTGGACTTAAACTATAAACAGTCAAAAAATCCATCATAAAGAGGGAAGACACTAACCGAGCAAAGTAAACAACAAGCAAAAAATAGGGGAAAAGGAGACCAAAAGAAATCCCAACTATGTAAGGAAATAGTAGTAATCACAAAATTAAGAATAAAAAAGAGAACCAAGGAACATAATCAAAAAGTAATTGATCTATCCATGAGGCTTAAGAAAAGAGTAGCAAATCCTAGTCCAATGAAACAGTACCCCATGTAAGGAGGCTATCAACAAATAAAATTAGAGCCCAACATGTTAAAGGACAAATAGCATGTAACCAATAAATGAGGCTAAAGAGCAAAATACAACCAGAACAGGATAACCAAAAAAATGTAGCAGATAAGTACAGTTAAAAATTGAGAAGGGGACATAGCAAATCAAGGAAAATAGAAAGAAGAAAATACAGACAAAGAAAATAGTGAACCTTGTAGAAAATAGAATAATGTAAGTTAATTTCTGAGGTAAGGTAATCTAGATTTATCCAAATTAACTAATCTATGCAAATGTTTAGGAAGACTAGAATGATCAAGAAAGGTGAGCACATCTAATCTAGCACCTAGATTAGCAAGATAGTCAGCACAAGAATTTCCTTCATGCCAAATATGAGTGATTTTAAAGTATACTTGAGAGAGGAGAGCTCTAGTATGATTAAGGAGATGGTATAAATCTTTGTATCCCACCTTGGTGGAAGTCAACATATCAATGAGAAAAAGAGAATCCACTTCAATCCAGATATTGAACCAACCTTTTTACAAACAAATCTCTATAGCTTTCTTAACAGCCATTAATTCAGCAAAGATAATAGAATAAGCTTTAAGGGGGTAGGCAAAAGCACAAATGACACTATCTTTAAAGTTTCTGAAAATGCCACAACAGCCAAAAGCATTTTGAGAGACAGAGCCATCAGTATTAATTTTGATAGTATTATTATGAGGCTTTCTCCAATAGATAAGCTTATCTTCTTTCTAGTTGGGGATCTCAAGCATGCTAAGACCCAGCTTCTTTGCCACAAATTTGCACCATTTAAAGTGGTTGTTAGTAATTAATCTAGCAATGAATAAAGCATTAATTTTTTCTTTAGTTCTAGCAATAATCCTCTTGTGGTTCATAGGGATAACATGATGTTTGGTATCACTTCTGTCAATCCATATGAACCATATAAGAGAGAGGGCAATAATTACTTTAATATGACCTTTCACAATTTTATTAAAATAGACATGAAGAAGTTGATATAAGGATAAACAACCATGAAAATTGTTAATATTCAAAAGTTCATCATACCAAACCCATAATTTGGAGGCAATAGCTCCATTGACAAAAACATGATTCACATTTTCAATGTAAAAATAGCAATATCATTTAGAAGGTAATTGAAAGCCTTTTCCCCACATCAAAGAGTCAATAGGAATGAAATTTTTTAGAATTCTCCAAATAAGGACAGAGTAAGAGATAAAGATAATGTTATTCCAAATTTTAGAAAAACACATTAAAGAAACCATGGGCTTCCCTAATATGATTCCAAACCTCTTTAAGAATAAATTCACCAGTATGAGATAGCTTAAAGAGAACCTGATTAGGCTTGTTAGAAATGATAGGAATGTTACTGAATTTATCTAAAAGAGAAATAGAAATATAATCAGTGAGTTTACTATTATTCCAATTATTATTATTCCAAAAGGAGTTCACTTTAATAGTAGTAGTAGAATGAGTAGAAAGGAAATCATCAATAGAACCACTGCCAATCTAGTTATCTTGCCAAAAAAAAGAAGATCCAGAGTTAACCTCCTAAGAAATAAGGGATTTAGTTTTCCATTTGATGGAGCAAAGTATTTTCCAGACTGGGGAGTCACCACTTTGTAAGGACAAGTAAGAGGATGCTTACCCTGGCTATATTTGGCAGTTATGAAATTGGCCCAAAGACTATTATTGCTCCTGAAATTACATAAAAGTTTATGAGAGAAAGCAGTAATAGCTTCACAAATAACTTACGCCAAGCCCACCCTCGAAGGGTGCCACAACTTTATACCAGGAGGTCCAATGCATCCTTTTAATAGAATTGTTAGAGCCCCAAAAAAATTTATTAAGGAGACATTCTATTCTATTTAAGGTAGAATTAGTAGGGATGATGGTTTGAATAAGATATAGAGGCATGAAATTAAGGGTACTCTTGAGAAAAGTAAGCCTACCACCAAAGGAAAGTAAGTGAAATTCCCAAACAGAAAATTTATTAGCAATTTTTTGGATTAGATCATCAAAGAGATGTGATCTTTATTGACCTTTGTATAGAGGAGCACCTAGATATTTGATAGGGAGTTATTGTTGTTTAAAATTAGTGATTCTCAAGATTCGATTGATTTTATTGCTGGAGATTTTTGAAGAGGTAATGAAATAACTTTTGCCTTCAATGATCAGAGGACCACTTTCATTACCAAATTATTTAAGAAATTCTTAATGCATTTAATATGATGGATGGAAGCATTACAAAAAATAATGAAATCATCAGTAAAACTAAGATAAGAGACAGGAATACCTCCAAGAGTTCTAAAATACATGCTAGGATTGTTGTTAAAAAGACTGTTTAAGCTCTTAGAAAGATATTCCACAGCAATAATAAAAAGGGAAGGGAACAAGGGGTCACCTTGTGTCAATCCATGAGAAGAAGGGAAAAAACCTAAGGCCTCACCATTAAGAATAACAAAAAAGCAAGCATTGCTTATACAATTTTTAATTAGGTAGATGAAACTTTTAAAAAAGCCAAACAAATGAAGAATGTGTAAAAGGAAATCCCAAGAGATGTTTTCAAAAGCATTAGAAATATCTAATTTAAATAGGATGTTACCACCTCTATTAAGAGCATCCAAATCATGAATTAGCTCTTGAGCAAGAAGAATATTATCAGATATAGCTCTACCTCTAACAAAACCAGTTTGGTTAGGGGAGATAATTTTTTGAGGAAGAAGACTAAGTCTATTGGCAAGCATTTTAGCAATCAGTTTATGAAAGAAAGTATAAAGCCTAATAGGTCTGAAATCACTCTAGGATTCAGGATTATCAATTTTAGGTATAAGGAAAATGGAAATACTAGAAAAATATCTTGGGAGAGGATTACCAGTAAAAAAATCAATAATAACATCAATTATATCATACTTAATTATAGGCCAACAATGCTCAAAAAATTATGTTGTATAACCTTTCGAACTAGCAAAAAATCAATATTTATGTTATTAAGAATTTTACCAATCTTCTCTTTCATAGGCATATCTAGTAATGATTGAGGGGATCAAATGGGAGCTAGAAATAGCATTTAAAGGGTGGCTCTTGTTAAGAATATTTCTAAAGTGGTTAATAATAGATGTTTTAATCTCATTATTGTTAGTGATCCAATCTCCAGTATCAGTTTTAATTTTTTGGATAGAGTTTAAAGCTTTCTTTTTATTGGATAAAGCATGCAAATACCTTGAATTTCTATCTCCATCAGTAATATGCTTACTAGCAGCCTTTTTCCACCAATAAGTTTCTTCCACATTCTGATAGTTAACCAAATTATCTTTGGCTTCATTCAAATCTTTCTGCTTAGAAGAGTCAGTCAAAACTGCATTTTTGAGACTACAAACCAAAAGCTCCATATTTTTGATATTAGCAAAGAGAATTTTAAAACAATGCTTGTTTCACCAAACCAGGTTTTGTTTAACCCTTTTAAGTTTAAACTAGAATCTAATCATGCCCCTAATCGAATTATCAGTGTATGGGGGCAACCCAATAAGTTGAAACAACTTTTAAAAAATTGAGGCGCTGAATCCACATATTTTAAAATCTAAAAATGGAGGAGGAGGATAATATTTTAGAGTTAGTTTTAACTGAAATCAAAAGAGGAGCATGGTCCGACAAAGTTCTACTCAAATGTTAAACAGAGGTAAGAGGCCATTGATTAATCGAATGAGAGTTAAAAAGGATTCTATCAAGCCATTGGCAAAGTTTAGAGTTATGCCAACTGTAATTAGAACTAGAAAAACCAATGTCAATAAGGTTGCAATGAAGAATCATTTTAGAGAATTCTTCCATAGAATGAATATTAGGAGAGCAACCACCCTTCTTTTAGAGGAAGAAAGGATAGTGTTGAAGTCACCCCCAACCAAGGTTTATTAAATGTTAAAGCAAAACTTCTTAAATTGTCCTAAAGGATGTTCCTACCAGCTCTATTATAGGAAGCATAAACAAAAGAGCCTAAAGTAGAAAATTCACCACATGAGATATGGACATTAATAATTTGTTGGAGATCATCTAAAATGGAAACATTAAATAGATTGTTCCAAAACCACCAAATTTTATTACTGATATTAGAGAAAAAGTTATTAAAATTGAGCATTCTAGCAACATGATTGATCTTAGAAGCATTTATGAGAGGTTCAATGACCACAAGTAAGGATATATTATTAATACGGCAAAGACTTCTAACACAATTACTGATAGTGAGGGTTCCAATCACTTGAACATTCCAAATAATAGAATTAAACATAAAGAAAATACTAAATAAGCTAAAGGAAAATAAGTAAGTAAAATCATTAGAAAGAGAGCAACCATTCCAATGTCAAAAGGACATTATTTATGAGATGAAGAACCACATCTAGTAGATCTGGTTGAGTTATGTGGAAATATTTTTTCTTTAAAAGATTCCTTTTTTAGAACAGTTTGGAAAGCCCTATTTTTATCCAATGTATCACCATCCGAAAGAGACTGATTAGAGGTGTTAAGATTAGGATCAAAATCAGCCAAAACATTTTTAATCATAACTTCCACTTCTTAAATCTTAGGATTAAGCTAAAAAGTAGGATTAGAATGAATGCTAATCATGGGATTAGGAGAAGGAGAGGTAGTAATACCATTAAGAGCACAAATACTAGGATCAGATTCAAAATTTTGCTCTTGATTTTCAGTCATCTTCAAATTTTCATGCAAATTACCCTTAAAATCCACATGCTCATTCTCATGCTTAGCATTATCAAGAGGCAAAGAGATGTTAGCCTATTGAACATATGAGTTATCATGAGAAGGCAAGTTATCATGTAGAGAAGGATTGATTGACAAACCATCATACTCAACATTAATAATATCTTTGACCTCATTAGATTGAGTATTGGGAGTATCAACATTAAGCACATCAGTGAATTCCAATAAAGCAGAAAAAGCATTTCCATTTGGGTTAGTTTTAGCCACATAAATAAGTTTATTAACTTTATCATTTGGATTAGTAGAATTAGGATCATTCGAGTTTTTCTTTTTAAGTTGTGGGTCAAGCACAAAGCACTCAGAATTATCATGCCCATGAATTTTACAGTGTGAACAAAAAATGGAAAGTTTTTAAATTCAACTTTTTGAAAATAACCAAACTTTTCTAAACCAATCCAAACTTCCAGAGGGTGTTTTTTAGAAATATCAAGTTCAACCAATATACAAGCAACAACTGGACGGGATCTCATAGTAGTGGTCTGATCAATTTAAAGAGGTCGACCAAAAAGAGCTCCAATAGCAAATAAAACTTGGTGAGTAACATAGTGAATCCTTATATTAAAAAAAGCCAACCAAACAGGAACAATCAGTGATTCCTCTTTTATATCAAAAAGAGGATAAAACTTTAAAAGATGCATTTGATTATTAAAAATAAAGTAAGAATGATGAGAGAAAACCCTTAAGTAGTCTAAATTATTTGTAAGTTGAGTAAAAACATGTCTAGGATCGATCAAAATAATAAAGAAAGCACTAGAGAGTTTAAGGTTATGATAAAAAGTATGAATATTATTAAAATTTGGATGTCGTAATGCAAATTTTCCTACCAAAGTAAATTCATAATGCTTAGAAACATCAAGATCCGAGCACATCACAGTGGATTCCACAAGAAAGTTGATATCAAATTCAATTGAATCGAAGGGGAAAGGTTCTTACCGAGAGAGCATCTTTAAAGGATTTAACAAGATAACAACAACAAAAGTGCTTTTGATTCCAAACTTTAAAAATGATGCCCTAGCCACCACATCTGTAACAAAAATGATTGACTACACGGCCAATGGATAAACCACCATCAACATTGGCTATAAGAACATCACGCATGCAGCCAGAGCAAAGATAAGAAAAAAAATTGATTGGAGTGCCACAAGCTATGGTGAAAAATCACCAAACTGCAAGAAAAAAAGAAGCTCCAAAGAGGGAAAAATGAAATCGCCAGAGCACCATAAAGAGGAGGGAGGAGGAGGAAGCAGGGGTTTAGATTTAGGGTTTAGGTTTGGGGTTTAGGTTTAAGTTTAAGTTTAGGTTTAGTTTTTTATTTGTTTATTTAGTTTTAGTTTATTTTAATTTAGGTTTAGTTTTTAAGTTTAGGTTTAATTTTTTTATTTAGTTTAGTTTAGTTTAAGTTTAGTTTAGGATTATGTTTAGTTTAGTTTAAGTTTTTACTTTAGTTTTTAGTTTATTTAGGTATAGGTTTATTTTTAGGGTTCAGAGTTAGTTTAGTTTAATTTTAATTTATTTTATTTAAGGTTTAGGTTTATTTTGTTTATTTAGTTTAGGTTTAGTTTTTAGTTTAGTTTAGTTTTAGGTTTAAGTTTATTTTATTTAGTTTAGTTTATTTTAACTTTATTTAAGTTTATTTTATTTATAGTTTAGTTTAGTTTATTAGTTTAGTGGTTTATTTTAGGTTTATAGGGTTTAGGTTTATTTAGTTTAGTTTAGTTTATTTTATTTTAGTTTAGTTTAGTTTAGTTTAGTTTAGTTCATTTATTTTAGTTTAGTTTACTTTTAGTTTAGTCTTTATTATTTATTATTTTTAATTTATTTTGGTTTAGTTTATTTAGTTTAGGTTTATTTTTTTAGTTTTTATTTTAGTTTAGGTTTAGGTTTGTTTAGTTTATTTTTTTTAGTTTTAGTTTAGTTTAGTTTAGTTTTAGTTTTAGTTTATTTTTTATTTTTTTTAGTTTCTTTTAGTTTTATTTTAGTTTATTTTTTTTATTTTAGTTTAGTTTATTTAGTTTATTTTCTATTTTTTTAGTTTATTTAGTTTATTTTAGTTTAATTTTAGTTTATTTTTTAGTTTAGTTTTTTAGTTTAGGTTTAGGTTTTTATTTTATTTAGTTTAGTTAATTTTTAGTTTAGGTTTAGTTTTTAGTTTATTTTATTTAGTTTAGTTTAGCATAGGTTTAGTTTAGTTTAGTTTTGTTTATTTTAGTTTAGTTTTAGTTTAGGTTTATTTATTTTAATTTAGTTTATTTAGTTTATTTTTTAGTTTAGTTTAGGTTAGTTTTTTTTTATTTTTTTTAGTTTAGTTTTTTTAATTTAGTTTATATTTTAATTTAGTTAGTTTAGTTTATTTTTTTTTTATATTTTAGTTTATTTATTTATTTTTAGTTTAGTTTAGTTTATTTTAGTTTATTTTATGTTTAGGTTTAGTTTATTTGTTTCTAGGGTTAGTTTAGTTTATTTATTTAGTTTATTTATTTAGTTTAGTTTATTTTAGTTTGGTCTAGTTTAGTTTATTTTTTATTTATTTTTAGTTTAGTTTATCATTTTTTAGTTTTTTTTAGTTTATCTTTAGTTTAGTTTTGTTAGTTTTTTTTTAGGTTTAGCTTTATTTAGTTTAGATTTTAGTTTAATTTAGTTTCAATTTTAGTTTATTTATTTTTAGTTTAGTTTAGTTTAGTTTAGCATATTATCTTAGTAGTTATTTTAGTTTATTTTTAAGTAGGTTTAGTTATTTAGTAGGTTTAGTTGGTTTTAGTAATTTAGTTTATAAGCTCACATTTTTAGTTTAGTTTTAATTTTAGTTTATTTTTTAGTTTAGTTTAGTTAGTTTATTTAGTAGGTTTTATAGGTTAGTTTGTTGTTAGCTTTAAGTTTAGTAGGTTTATTTTAGTTTTTAGTTTATTTAGTTATTTAGGTTTAGTTTAGTTTAGGTTTATTAGTTTAGTCCAGTTTAGGTTTATTTAGTTTAGTAGTTTATTTTATTTTAGTTTAGTTTATTTTAGTTTAGTTTATTTATATTTATTTTAGTTTAGTTTTTAGGTTTAGGTTATAATTAGTTTAGTTTATTTTAATTTATTTTGGTTTAGTTTATTTTTTTTTAGTTTTTTTAGTTTTTAGTTTAGTTTAGTTTAGTTATTTTAGTTTTAGTTTAGTTTAGTTTAGTAGTTTTAGTTTATTTTAGTTTTTTAGGTTTTAGTTTAGTTTAGTTTTATTTAGTTTTTTATTTTAATTTAGTTTTATTTAGTTTATTTCATTTTAGTTTAGTTTAGTTTATTTTTAGTTTATTTAGTTTATTTTAGTTTAGTTTATTTAGTTCTTTAGTTTAGGTTTATTTTAGTTTAGTTTTAATTTAGGTTTAGGTTTTATTTTATTTAGTTTAGTTAATTAGTTTAGTTTAACTTTAGTATTTTAGTTTAGTTTAGTTTAGTTTAGTTTAGTTTTTAGTTTAGTTTAGTAGGTTTTATTTTAATTTAGTTTAGTTTAGTTTAGTTTTAGTTAGTTTTATTTTAGTTTAGTTTATTATTTAGTATTTATCTTTAGTTTAGTTTAGTTTATTTTTAGCTTATTTAGTTTATTTTAGTTTATTTTATGTTAGGGTTTAGTTTATTGTTTAGGTAGGTTAGTTTAGTTTATTTATTTTAGCCTAGTTTATTTTTAGTTTTAGTTTATTTTGGTATTTAGTTTGGTAGTTTAGTTTATTTTATTTTAGTTTAGTTTATTTTTTAGTTTAGTAGTTATTTAGTAGGTTTAGGTTTAGATTTAGTTTAATTAGTTAATTTAGTTTATTTTAGTTTAGTTTAGTAGTTTTAGTAGTTTAGCCTAGTTATTTGGTCAGTTTAGGTTGTAGTAGGTCAGTTAGCCTGTTATTTTAGTTTAGGTAGGTCACATTTAGTCAGGTTTATTTTTTTAGCTTTAGTTTTATTTAGGTTTAGGTTAGTTAATTTTAGATTTATTTTTAGTTTAGTAGTTTAGTTTAGTTTAGTTTAGGTTTAAGTTTAGGTTTAGGTTTTTAGTTTAGTTTTTTAGTTTAGTTTTCTTTTAGTTTATGTTTAGCCTAGTTTTAGTTTAGTTTATTAGTTTTGGTTTAGTTTAGTTTAGTTTATTTTTAGGTTAGCTTATTTTATTTTAGTTTAGCTTCATGCCTAGGTTTAGGTTTAGGTTTAGTTTTATCTTTAGTTTTAATTTTAGCCTAGTTTAGTATATTAGTTTAATTTAGTTTTAGTTTTACTTTTAGATTTTAGTTTATTTTAGTTTAGTTTAGTTTTTTAGTTTCTTTAGTTTAGTTTATTTTATTTTAGTTTATTTTAGATTTTAGGTTTAGTTTAGTTATTTTGTCTTTTAGTTTTAGTTTATTTATTTTAGTTTAGTTTTTAGGTCAGTTTATTTTAGTTTAGTTTAGTTCATACATTTTAGTTTATAGGTTTAGTTTAGTTTAATTTTAGTTTAGTTTATCTTAGTTTATTTTTAGGTTTAGTTTAGTTTAGATAGTTTAGTTTTAGGGTTTATGTTTAGTTTGTTTAGGTTTTAGGTTTATTTTTTAGTTTTTTTTAGTTTTAGTTTATTTTAGTTTAGTTTTTTAGTTTTAGTTTTAGTTTTAGTTTTAGTTTTAATTTAGTTTAGTTTCACGCCAGTTTATTTTAGTTAGTTTTAGTTTAGTTTAGTTTTAGTTTTATTTAGTTTTTTTAGTTTAGTTTAGGTTTTAGTTTATTTTATGTTTATTTGGTTTATTTTAATTTAGTTTGTTAGTTTAGTTAAGTTTAGTTTAGGTTTAGTTTATTTAATTAGTTATATTTTTATTTTGTTTTAGTAGTTATTTAGTTTAGTTTGATAGGGTTTAGGTTAGTTTAGTTTATTTAGTAGTTTAGGCTCTATAGTTTAGGTTTAGTTTATTTTATTTTATTTATTTTAGTTTAGTTTATTTAGTTTAGCCTAATTTAGTTTATTTTATTTTAGTTTAGTAGTTTAGGTTTTAATTTATTTAGTTTAGCTTTAATTTAGGTTTAGGTCTAGTTTAGTTTAGTTTATTAGCCTAATTATTTAGGTTTTAACTTTAGTTTAGTTTTATTTAGTTTAGGTTTATTTTATTTATTTAGTAGTTTATTTAAATTTTTTATAGTTTAGCTCAGATTAGTTTAGGCTCATTTAGCCTAGTTTAGGTTAGTAGGTTTAGTTTAGGTCAGTTTTAGTTTAGTTTTTTATTCAGCCTAGTTTAGGTTGGGTTGGTTTAGATTTAGTCAGGTTTTAGTGGCTCATTAGTTAGCCTAGGTTTATTTTTTTTAGCTCAGGTTATTCTAGCTCATTTTATCTTATTTTTTAGTTTAGTTTATTAGGTCATGTTTTAACCTAGTTGTTAGGTATTAGTTAAGTTCATTTTATTTAGCCTAGTTTAGTTTATCTTAAGCCAGGATCAGTTTTTAGTTAGATTTATCTTAGTTTAGTTTAGGTTAAGCCTAGTTTAGGTTTAGGTTTAGGTAGTTAGTTTAGGCCTAGGGCTCAGCTCAGGTTTAGGCATTTTAGTTCATATAAATTTAGTTTGTGCCTTTTAGGTTAGGTTTAGGGTCACTTTTAGTTTATTTTAGTGCTCAGCCTAGCTCAGTCAGGGCTCAGCCTAGCTCAGGCCTAGGGTCTTAGGGTTTGTGGGTTTAGGTTATATTTAGTTTATTTAGTTTAGTTTATTTTTATTTGTATTTTGTGGTTCATTTCTTTGATTGGGTAAGTTTTATTTTTATTTATTTTATGTTTATTTTAAGTTTAGGTTTTATTTAGTTTTATTTTAGGTTAAATTTATTTATTTTACATTTAGTTTTATTTTATTTTTTTTTTATTTTCAGTTTATTTTATTTTTTAGTTTAGTTTAGGTTTTTTTATTTAATTTGGTTTAGTTTTTATTTTTTTTATTTTTTTTATTTTTAGGTTTAGGTTTAGGTTTAAGTTTAAGTTTTAGTTTAGGTTTTATTATTTATTATTTTTCTATTTAGGTTTAGGTTTATTTATTTTATTTTAGGTTTTATTTAGTTTAGGTTTTAGGTTTTAGGTTTTAGGTTTAGGTTGTATAGCAGGGTTTAGGGTTTTTAGGGTTTAGGATCCAGGGTTGCAGCACAGGTTTAGGGTTTAGGTAGGTAGGGTGGTTTTTATCTTTAATTTATTTATTTATTTCTTTTATGTAAATTAAGTAAACTAGTAGGTTTAGGTTATTTAGTTTATTTATATTATTTTGGATTTATTTTAGTTTATTTTATTTTTAATTATTATTTTGGTTTATTTATTTAGTTTAATTTATTTATTTTAGATTTACTTATTTTAATTTAGGTTTTTTACTTTAATTTATTTGTTAGGTTTAGGTTTAGGTTTAGGTTTATATTTTTAGTTTAGTTTATTTTTTAAGTTTTAGTTTTATTTTTTATTTTTAGGTTTAGGTTAATGTTTTTATTTAATTTTTTTAGTTTTAGGTTTTTATTTTAAATTTTTTTTAGGTTTTATTTATTTTAGTTTAGTATACTTTAATTTCTTTATAAGTTTAGGTTTTTTTTATTTTAGGATTTAGGTTTTATTTTTTATTTATTTTTAGGATTATTTTTTAGGTTTAAATTTTTATTTATTTTATTTTAGTTTTATTTTATTTGTATTTTTAGTCTAGTTTTTATTTCTTTAGTCTACTTCACATTTTTATTTATTTTATTTTATTTTAGTTTTTTATTTTCTTTATGCAAGTTTAGGCTCGATTTTAGTTTATTATTTTAGGTTTAAGTTTTATTTAGTTTCTTTTTTAGGTTTTATAAGTTAGACATTTAGGTTTATGGTCTTGTGGCCCGGGAGCTCAGCATCGATTTAAGTAGGGTGGGATTTAGAGGTTAGGGCCCAGGGCCCAGTGCCCAGGGCCCAGGCCTCAGGCTCAGGGCTCAGTGGCTCAGACCCAGAACCCAGGTTTAGGGCCCAGTGGCCCAGGTCAGGGCCTGTGCTGGGGCCTGTTTAGTTTTTGATTAGGGCCCAGTGGTAGGGTTTGGCCCAGGTCAGTAGGGCCTGGCCCATGGTAGGGCCCAGGGCCCAGGGCCCAGGGCCCAGGTCAGTGTAGGGTCAGGTCATGGTAGGATCCATGAGTTTATGGCTCAGTTTAGGGTAGAGGGAGGAGTTTAGGGTTTACTTAGGGTGGGAGGGTTTAAGATTAGTAGGGTTTAGGTTAGTTGTGGTAGGGAAGGTTTAGGGTTTGGGATTAGGTTTAGGTTAGGGTTTAGGGTTTTAAGGTTAAGGGTTTAGGGTTTAGGATTTAGGGTTTGGGTTAATGTTTAGCATTTAGGGTTTAGGTTACAGTTTAGGGTTTATGGTTTAGGGTTTAGGGTTCAGGGTTTTTTTTTTGTAAAATGTTAGAACTTTATTACCATAAAAGGAAAAGAAATAATGTCCTTAAAAGTGATAAAGCTCAAAATTCTACCACTGATAGAGCTACAAGAAACCTAAAGAGTTAAACCCCCATCTAAGTACATTAGAAGAAGAAAAGAAAACAAAAGAGCAAAAACAACAAATAAAAAGAATGAGAGCAAAATTACACAGAGTGAAAGAAAAGGCTCATGCTCAGTTAAGATCATCTTAATGAGCAGCAATACATATGAGCATCCAAAATTAGAAGAAGGGTTATAGTCATATGTAAAGCTACCAACCAAAGATGGGAGGTGAGTAGCATCAAAGCCATCATAGCCAGCATACCTGATACCTGTAGCCATCCAAGGCAAGAAATCCTTAATGATTTAGTCCTGCACCCAAAAAATAGCAAAAATAATTAGTTAGTAGCCATTCAGCAACCAACCCACCAACTAAAACCCACAATAGGCCAATCACATAAAGCCAGCAACCGAGTAGTTATAGCAAGATCATTGGCCAAGCTAATGGAATGAAGTAGTAACACCACCAGAACCACCACCAGCATACCTGAACAGGTCAACAACTAAGGCCAGCACCCACAAGAGGAAGCCAAAGGCAGCCACCAACCACTAGAAACCAAAAATCCCAATTTAGAAGGATTAATAAAGGTTTGGCCAGCACAACCAAAGGCTGCAACAAATTGGCTAAGAAGAAGAAGAAAAAAAACTAACAAAGAGAAAGGCAGCCAACCAAGAATCCAAGGACAACTAAAAGTCCTCCCACCAAACCAGCTAAGTAAAACATCCATAAGGAGATCACCGGAGAATAGCCCATCATTAGTGACCAATAAAGGAAAGATCCCCACCAGCCAAGGAAAAGTAGAAAAACTAGCAAAACACCACACAATAGAGAAACAACCAACCAATCAAGCTGGCCAACATAGTCTCCTAGCCAACCACCACATTAGTAGAAAACCCAAGTCATTATAAAGACCAATAGCAACCATCAAGCCAAAATCACCCAAGACAGCTGGGAAAATAACAACCACCAAAAAACCCACAACTAGATAACCTAGAATAATAACCAAACCCAAAGCCGCTGCAGCCAAGAGACGAAGGCTAAAATAAGAAGAGGACAAAACCAAAAGAAACAAAATAGAATTAGCAAAATTGACCTCTAATCCTCAGTCAAAAAGATGGAGAATGTAACAGCCAAATAAAAACCTCCACAATTTGAAAATGAAGCCAAAGCTAAATGACCAACAGTCCCCCAGATATGTCACCAACAGAAAAGGAAAAAATAGCTAAGATAGCCAACTAGCTAGCCAACCTAACCAGCCAACACTGCCAGTCATCCCAGCCAGCTAATAAAACCATCCATTCAACCACCATAGTAGTAGATCCAAAACAAGTAAGTGAGGAACAATCCCCAAAATAAGATAAAACCCATACAAGAGGAAAAGCCAATAGTAGACAAAGCCACAACCTAATAGGATCTTATCAAAATTAGCAAAGGAAAATTGTGGTAAAAACCTAGCCAGACAAACAGTAGCTACAGGGCTGAAAAAACCAAATTCACCCAAACTGTAATGACAATAACCACCAGGCAGCAAACACCAGGCCATCACAAAAGTAAAAGGTCAAAAGTAATAACCAGCTCTATCCAAAGAGTGAAAATAAGCAAATAACCACAATCCAAAGAGGGTTTAACAAAGGGCAAACAAAAGCAAAGGCTCATGAAAAACCAACATAAAAGAAACCAAGCCAAGAATAATCCGAGATAAGGCAATCCAAGATATCTAGATTAATCAAGCCTCTTAATAGTTTAGAAAACATTTGGTTGTCAAATAAAGTGAACTCAGTTAAGTTGGCACCTAAATTAGCTAAGAAATTAGCACAAGCATTACCTTCACAAAGGATGTGGGAAATTCTAAAACTTGAGAAAGAAGATTTTTTGTATGATTAAGGAAATAAAATAATTCAACATTTCCATTTCTATTACAATTAAGCATGTCAAAAAGTAAAAGAGAGCATCAACTTTAAACCAGATGTTGAGAAAACCTTTATTCAAACAAGTTTCAATAGCTTTATTAATAGCCATAAGTTCAGCAAAAATAATAGAACAAGTTTTTGATGATAATAAAAGCACAAATGACCACTTTAGAATCCATAAGGTTACCACCACTATATATTTATTGGAAGCTACAACCATCGATTCACTTTAATCAAGTTATCTTTACAGTTCATCCAATGGATAATCCTAGCACCTTTATAAGGGTCTAAGTCAGGTAGAATGATAATAAAGTTTTTAGCCACAAATTTATAGCCTCTAAATTGAATGTTACAAATAAGATTAGCATTAAACAGAGCATGAATTTTTTTCTTTAGTTCTAGTCAGGATCCTTTTATGGCTCATAGGAGTGCCACAATATTTAGCATCATTTCTAACAAACCAGATGAACCTGAGAAGGCTAATATCAATTAATACTTTGATATGATCTTTCATAGTTTTTTTGAAACAAACTTCATGAAGTTGATATAAAGAAAGAGAACCATCAAAATAGTTGGCATTAAATAAATCATCATACTAAAGCCATAATTTATAAGAAATAGCACCATTGACAAAAAAATGATTTACATTTTCAATATGAAAGAAACAATAACATTTTGATGGTAAATAAAACCCTTTAGCCCAGAGCAAAGAGTCCTCAGGAATAATGTTATTCAAAATCCTCCAAGCAAAAATCGAACAGAAAATGGGAATGATATTATTCCAAAGTTTAATAAAGACATTCAAGGGGTTTTGCTTAACTCTAATAAAATTCCAAACCTCTTTAAAAACAAAATCAACATTATAAGAAAGCTTATAAAGAATTAGATCAGTTTGTTAGAAGAATGGAGATATTTCTAAAATTGTTAAAAAGAGAAATAGGGATATAATTCTCAAGTTTACTTTCATTCCAATTATTATTAAGCCAAAAAGAGTTAACTCTGATAGTATAAGTAGAGTGGGTAGATAAAAGGGTGTCAATGGAGCCGTTACTAATCCAGTTGTCTTGCCAAAAGAAAGACGTAACCGATTGAATACCCCAAGAAATTAAGGATTCTGCAACCCATTTAATGGAGCAAAGCCTTTTTCCAAACTGGAGAGTCACCATATTTATAAACATAGATAAGATGGTGTTTACCTTGGCAATATTTTTCCATCATAAAATTATCCTAAAGGATATAATTCTTTATAAAATTCCACCATAGCATATGAGAGAAAGTGGTGTTAGCTTCACTAATGGGTTTGCAACCTAGAGCACCTTCACCCAATGGACCACAACATTTATTCCAAGATGTCCAATGCATTATTTTGGTAGAGTTATTGGAGCCCCAAAAAAATTTATTAAGCAAGCGATCAATTCTAATGAGAGTAGCAACAGTGGGGGCAATAGTTAGAGGCATTGAATCGAGAGTGCTTTTAAGAATAGTGAGCCTTGCACCAAAGGAAAGCAAATGGAATTCCCAAATAGAAATTTAATTTTAAATTTTTTGAATTAACTCATCAAAGAGATGGGATTATTTCGAGCCTTTAAAGAGAGCAGCACCCAAGTACTTTAAAGGTAAGTGTTGATGCTTAAAATTATTGATATGTAAGATTTGATTGATTTATTATTGGAGATACGAGAGGAAGTGATAAAATAGCTTTTGTTATCATTAATAGAAAGGTCATTTTCTCTACCAAATCTACTTAGAAAATACTTAAGATGCTTGATATGATGAATTGTAGCTTTGCAAAAAATAATGAAAGCATATGCATAGCTTAAATGGGAAATAGGAAGACCACCAAGAGTTTTGTAGTACATACTAGGATTGTTAAAGAATAAATCATTGATGCTCCTAGATAAGTACTCAACAATGATAATAAATAAAGTAGAAGATAAAGGATCCCCTTTTCTTAAGCCTTGGGATGATGAAAAGAAACCCAAGTCTTCCCCATTAAGCATTATCAAAATTCAGGCATTATTAATATAATTTTTAATAAGAAAAATAAATTTATCAGAAAACCCAAATAAATTTAGTATATAGTAAAAGGAAGTCCCAAGAATGTTTCCACCTCTAATCTTGGCATCAAGATCTTCAATTAATTCTTGGGCCAGTAAAATATTATTTGAAATAGATCTACCTCCAATAAAACCAATTTGGTTGAGAGAGATAATCTTATTAATTAAAGGACTAAGCCTGTTGGTTAGAATTATGGAAATCAACTTATTAAAGAAGGTGCAAAGATGAATAGGTCTAAAATCACTCCAATAGTTTAGATTATCTTTCTTAGGTATGAGATTGATAAAAGTACATGAGGAATATCTAGGAAAAGGAATACCATTAAAAAAATAAACCACATCCTCAATCAAATCATTTTTAATGATAAACCAACATTTTTGAAATAATTTAGTAGTGAAACCCTCCAAACGAGCAACATAATCTATATTCATGCTATTAAGGACTTGCAACATTTTCATCTTCATTAGGCACGATGGTAAGAAAATCATTATCATCATTAGTAATAATAGAAGGAATCAAATGCAATTTAGAATAACTTCATAAGAGCAACTCTTACTAATCATATTTCCAAAGTAATTAATAATCGATTCCATAATATAATTATTCTCCATAATCCAAACACCATTATCATCTTTAAGTTTTCGAATATTATTTAAAGCTCTCATTTTATTAACTAAAGTAAGGTAATAACTACTATTCCTGTCACCATTTGCAATATGCTTACTAGCAGCTTTTTGGCATAAGTAAGTCTCTTCCATATTTTGGAAGTTAACAAGTTTATTTTTTCGCTTAAGTCCTTAATCTTAGAAGGATTAGACATAACAGAGACTTCAAGATCACACCAATTTTTCCATATCTTTAATATTATCAAAATGGTTTTTAAAATAATGCTTGTTCCAGCAACCCAAATTTTGTTTAAGTCTTTTAAGTTTAAACCAAAGTCTACTCATCCACATAATTGAATTATGAAGATTTAAAGGGGCTTTCTAATTAATAGCCAAAACATTAAAAAAGCTAATATGCTGAATCTACATGTTGTGAAATCAAAAAAGAGAGGATTTATGTAATCTATTAGAATTATCTTTAATAGAAACCAGAAGAAGAGCATGATCAAACAAGGTTATGCTTAAATGATCAATAGAAGTAATGGGCCATTAAGTAATCCACTGATTATTAAAAAGAATCAGGTCAATCTTTGCCAAAGTCTAGAGTTTTGCCAAGTATAATTAGAACCCTTAAAGCCAGTATCAATCAAATTACAATCAAGGATCAGATTGGAAAAATCTTCCATGGAATAAATATTAGGAGAGCAACCACCACTTTGTTCAGAAGAAAATGAAATAGTGTCAAAATCACCACCCACAAACCAAGGTTTGTTGACCGAGGTAGTAAATTTTCTCAAATTATTCCAAAGAAGATTTCTACCAAATCTATAACAAGATGCATAAACAAAAGAGCCCAAAACACAATAGTCACCATAAATGATTTGAGCATTGACAACTTGTTGAAAATCATCAATAATAGAAACCTCAACAAAATTATTCTAATAACATTAAATCTTATTACTAATATTAGAGAAAAATTTATTGAAGCCGATCATTATAGCAACATGGTTAATTTTATTAGCATGGATATGAGGCTCCAGAACAATAAGTAATTAAATATATTGAATGCGATAAAGATTTTTAATATGATTATAAATAGAGAGGGTATCGATCCCTATAATATTCCAAACAACAAAATTAAATATAAGTAAAATAAAAAGGGGTTAAATAAAGGTTAATTAAGAGAGGAGTTATAGGCCACAATAGATCTAGTATTTTTGTGTTTAGGGTTTAGGGTTTTAGAGTTTAAGCTTTTAGGGTTTAGGGTTTTTTAGGGATTAGGGTTTAGGGTTAATGGCTTAGGATTGTAGGTTTATGATTTAGGGTTTAGAGTTTAGGATTTAGGGCTTAGGATTTAGGGTTTAGTGTTTAGGGTTTTTTTTTTAAAATTAAGTAAACCAATAGGATTAGGTTTATTTAGTTCAATTTTTATATATTTTAGTTTATTTTATTTTTTATTTTTTATTTAGGTTTATTTCTTTATTTTATTTAAGTTTATTTATTTTAGATTTTATTTTAGTTTATTTTTTTGGTTGCTTTAGGTTTATGTTTATTTTTTGTATTAGTTTTATTTTATTTTATTTTAAGTTTAGGTTTAATTTTTTATTTTAGGTTTACGTTAGGTTTTATTTTTAATTTTAAGTTTAGGTTTGGTATTTTAAGTTTATTTTTAGGTTTTATTTTTTAGCTTACATTTAGGTTTATTTTTATTTTATTTTATTTTATTTAGTTTAGGGTTTAGGTTTAGTTTATTTTAGGTTTAGGCTTAGGTTTTATCTATTTTAGTTTAGTTTATTTCAATTTAAGTTTAGGTTTAGGTTTAGGTTTATTTTGTTTATTTTAGGTTTATATTTTTTACTTTATGGTTAAGGTTTTATTTTTTATTTTTTATTTCGGTTTAATTTTAGTTAGGTTTTTATTTTATTTTATTTTATTTAATTTAGGCTTAAGTTTTTTTGTTTTTGTGGTTTAGGTTTTGGTTTATTTTTACATAGTTTAGTTTATTTATTTTAGTTTAGGTTTTTTACTTTAATTTATTTTTTTGTTTTAAGTTTAGGTTTATGTTAATCTTTTAGTTTAGTTTTATTTTTATTTTATTTTTTAGGTTTAAGTTGTATTTTTTTTATTTTTTTTTTATTTTTGGGTTTAGATGTTAGTTTTTATTTTATTTTTCTTTTAGGTTTAAGTTTTAGGTTTTTATTTTAGATTTATTTTTATGTTTTATTTTTTAGCTTAGGTTTAGGTTTAGTTTATTTTAGGTTTAGGTTTAGGTTTAGTTTATTTTAGGTTTAGGTTTAGGTTTTATTTATTTTAGTTTAGTTTATTTTAATGTAGTATATGTTTATTGTGTTTTTATTTTAGTTTAGGTTTTTTTTAGTTTGGGGTCTAGGTTTTAGTTTTGGGTTTTGGGTTTTTGGTTTTTCTTTTTTCTAATAGAGAATAAATTTAGATTCAACATTTCTTATTTTTGATTTCATCAACCAAGTAACACACCAAGTTTTTTAAGACATAAGTGATGACATAGATAAAAAATGAGCACACATAAAGCAAATCAAAAACCCTATATAATTAGAATAGTATCTACTATAAAGACATAGCTACATAAGCATCAGATCGGATCAATTATTCTTCTATTTCTCTATTTCCTATCAGGACCACCTCGACCTCTCGAGTAGTAGGATCCACCTTCATATCCCCGATGTCTCCCTTTGTCACCACTACAGTTGTGTCCTCCATCGCTCTTCCCGCCTCGATGACCATCACTACTCTGACCAGCACCTCCATATCCACCACCACCTAAGATCCCCCACCACCACTATGATATCTGTCATCTCTGCCATCTCCTCCACCACCATATCTAGATTATTTCTAGATGGGCCCATTCTTAGGGTTCGTGTTTAGCTTCAAGTTTATTAGGTTTTAGGGTTTAGGTTTTTTAATTTATTTAGTTACATTAGATTTAGGTTTAGGGTTTGGGGTATAGCATTTAGGATTTAGGGTTAGGCAGGTTTAGGATTTGGGTTTCAGGGTGGGTGGTTTAGTTAGGGGTTTAGGGAGGGAGGGTTGGGTGGTCAGTGGTTAGGTCAGAGGTAGGGCCCAGGTTTAGGGTGGTAGTTTAAGAGGAGTGGGTCATAGAGCTCAGGGCCCAGGGTTTAGTCAGTGGTTGGGTTAGGATCTTTGGTTGGGCCCAGGGTTTAGCCCAGCTCAGGGTCAGGGCCTGGGCCCAGGGCTCATTTAGGGCCCAGGATAGGGTAGAGGTCATTGTGGCTCAGTGGAGGTCAGTTGGGTAAGGAGTTAGTAGGGCTCAGTGTACAGAATTTAGGGCTCAGTAGGGCCTGGTTTTTAAAAAACCAGGCAAACCCAGCTTAGGATCATTTAGTTTATTTTTTATCTTATTTTGTTTATTTAGTTTATTTATTTTAGATTTATTTATTTTAGTTTAAGTTTTTATTTTAGTTTTTTGGTTTAGTTTAAGTTTATGTTTATTTTTTAGGTTTGTTTTATTTTATTTCATTTTAGGTTTTGGGTTAATTTTTTATTTTAGGTTTAGGTTTAGGTTTTTATTATATTTTTTTTAGGTTTAGGTTTTAGGTTTTTATTTTAGATTTATTTTTAGGTTTTATTTTTCTAGTTTACATTTAAGTTTAATTTTAATTTATTTAATTTTATTTAGTTTAGGTTTAGGTTTAGTTTATTTTTGGTTTTGGTTTTGGTTTTAGTTATTTTAGTTTAGGTTATTTTAGTGTAGGTTTAGTTTTATTTTATTTTTATTTTAGGTTTATGTTTTTTTTAGTTTAGGGTTTAGGTTTTAGTTTAGGGTTTAAGGTTTTGGTTTTATTTCTAAGAGAGAACAAATTCAGAATCAACATTTCTTCTTTTCATTTCATCAACCAAGTAACACACCAAATTTTCTAAGACATAAGTGACGACATAGATAAAAAATGAGCATGCATAGAGAAAATCAAAAACCTTAGATAACTAGAACCATCTCTAACGTAAATACATAGTTCCATAAGCAGCAAATCAGATCGGTGATTCTTTAGTTTTTCCAGGTCCCATTAGGACCACCACAACCTCTCGAGTAGCAGGATCCACCATCATATCCTCGATTTCACCCTCCGCCACCACCACGGTTGTATCCTCCATCGCTTCTCCCGCCACCATAACCACCTCTACTTTGATCACCACCTCCATTTCCACTAGAATCTCTAGATCCCCCACCACCACTATGATAACCACCACCTCTGCCTTCGCCTCCACTGCCAGATCTAGACTGAGCCTTATTGACGGTGATGTTCCTACCATCAAGCTTCTGCCCATTCTTAGGGTTTAGGTTTAGGTCAATTAGGTTTTAGGGTTTAGGTTTATTTCTTAATTTATTTAGTGAGTTTAGGTTTAGGTTTAGGGTTTAGTGTTTAGGGTTTATGCTTAGTTAGGGTGGCATAGTTTATTTTTATTTTTATATTTAGTTTAGGTTTAGGTTTTAGTTTAGGCTTTATTTTACTTTAATTTTTATTTTATTTATGTTAAAGATTTATTTAGCCCATTTTAGGTTTTATTTAGAGTTTTAGGTGTAGGCTTTAGGGTGGGGGCCCATGGCCTGGCCCAGATCTGGGGCCCAGTTTTTGGTGGCCCAGGTTTAGTGTCCGCTCTAGCATATAGGATAGGGTTTAGGATTTAGGGTCAGCATAAGGTGGCCCAGGGTGTAGCCTCAGTGGCCTGTGGTGTGGTAGGTCAGGGCCCAGGTCCCAGGGCCAGGAGCAACAGGGCCCAGGATTTAGGGTCAGGTCAGGGCCAGAGCCCAGGGCCCAGGGTTTAGAGCCCAGGTAGGTTTAGGGTTTATGATTTAAGGATCAGTTTAGGCCTGCAGTAGGAAAGTCAGCAATGGTTTTGGGTCATTTGTGGGCTCAGTGGATTAGGATTTAGGGTAGGCCTAGGGTTTAGGGTTTATGTTTATAAATTAAATAAACCGATAGGTTTAATTATATTTAATTTATTTTTTAATTATTTTAGTTTATTTAATTTTTTATTTTTATTTAGGTCTTTTTCTATTTTTTATTTAACTTTGTATATTTTATTTTAGGTTTATTTCTTATAGTTTAGGTTATTTATTTTAGTTTATTTTGTAGGTTTAGATTTAGTTTTATGTATATTTTTTATTTTTATTTTATTTTTATTTTATTATTTAGGTTTTTGTTTAATTTTTTATTTTTATTTTTAGAATTTGGTTTAGGTTTCTATTTTATTTTTTTCGATTTTGGTTTTAGGTTTTTTTTTAGGTTTATTATTAGGTTTCATTTTTTTATAGTCAGGTTAATTTTAGTTTATTTTATTTTATTTAGTTTAGTGTAGGTTTAGTTTATTTTAGGTTTGTTTTTAAGTTTTATTTATTTTAGTTGATTTATTTTAGTTTAGGTAGTTTATTTAATTTTACTTTTTAGATGTTTTTTTAGTTTAGTGTTGGTTTATATTTAATTTTTCGTTTTATTTTAGGTCTATTTTAGGTTTAGTTTTTATTTTGTTTTATTTTATTTTATTTATTTTATTTTATTATACATTTAGGTTTTATTTTATTTATGTTTTGATTTTAGGTTTATTTTATTTTTTAATTTACTTTAGGTTTGTATTTATTTTATTTTACTTTAATTTTATTTTTTATTATTTAGGTTTAGGTTTAGGTTTAGGTTTAGTTTAGGTTTTTATTTTATTTTATTTTATTTTATTTATGTTTATGTTATTTTATTTTTAGGTTATATTTAGTTTAGGTTTAGGTTTTTAGGTTTTTAGGGTGAGGGTTTGGGGTTTAGGGTTTAGGATTTTGGGTTATAGGTTTTAGGGTTTAGGGTTAGGGTTTATGGTTTAGGGTTAATGAGTTTAGCATTTAGGATTTAGAGTTTAAAGTTTAGGGTTTATGGTTTAAAGGTTTAGGGTTTAAGGTTAGGGTTTAGGGCTTAAGATTTAGGGTGGTTTTAATCAAGCACACCAGAGTTTAGGTCATTTAGTTTATTTTAGTTTATTTATTTATTTTAGTTTATCTTTATTATTTTATTTAGTTTAGTTTATTTTATTTAGGTTAATTTATTTTAGTTTATATTTTTTTTTAGCATTCTTTTTTTAGGTTTAGGTTTTGGTTTATGTTTATTTTTAGTTTTATTTTATTTTATTTTATTTATTATTAGGTTTTGGTTTATTTTATATTTTTAGGTTTAGTATTCTTTTATTTATTAGGTTTAGGTTTTGGTTTTAATTTAGGTTTTTATTTTATATTTTTAGGTTTAGGTTTTAGGTTTTTATTTTAGGCTTATTTTTAGGTTTATTTTTTAGTTTACGTATAGGTTTAGTTTTAGTTTATTTAATTTTATTTAATTTAGGTTTAGGTATAGGTTTAGTTTATTTTAGGTTTACATTTTATTTATTTTAATTTAGTTTATTTTAGTGTAGGTTTAGTTTCATTTTATTTTTATTTTAGGTTTAGGTTTTTTTTTAGTTTAGGGTTTAAGTTTTATTTTAGGGTTTAGGGTTTAGGGTTTTGGTTATTTTTTAATAGAGAACAAATTCATATTTAACATTTCTACTTTTTGATTTTGTCAACTAAGTAGCACACGAAGTTTTCTAAGACACAAGTGATGACATAGATCAAAAATGAGCATGCATAGAGTATATCAAAAACCCGAGATAGCTAGAACTGTCTCTATTGTAAAGACATTATTCCATAAGCATCAGATCGGATCGACTATTCTACAGTTTCTCCAGTTCCCATCAGGACCACTCTAGCCTCTCGAGTAGCAGGATCCACCATCATATCCCCGATCTCTCCGTCCGCCACCACCATGGTTGTATCCTCCATCGCCCTCCTGCCACCATAACCACCTCTGCTCTGACCACCACCTCCATATCAACCAGTACCTCCAGATCCCCCACCACCACTGCGATAATCACCGCCTCTGCCTTCGCCTCCACCGCCAGATCTAGACTGAGCCTTATTGATGGTGATGTTCCTACAGTCAAGGTTCTGCCCATTCTTAGGGTTTAGGTTTAGGCTTAGGTCTATTATGTTTTAGGGTTTAGGTTTATTTTTTAATTTATTTACCGACTTTATGTTTAGGTTTAGGTTTTGGGATTGGGTTTTAGGGTTTAGGGATTAGCACTAGGGTTTAGGGTTTAGGGTTTTTTAGGTTTTAGTGTTTAGGTTCCAGCTTTGGGGTTTAAGTTTTTTTTTTAATTAAGTAAACATGTTCATTTAGGTTTATTTAAGATATTTAGTTTATATTTTATTTATTTTAGTTTACTTTATTTTTTATTTTTATTTAAATTTATTTTTTAATTTAATTTGGTTTAGTTTATTAATTTTAAGTTTATTTACTTTAGTTTAGGTTATTTATTTTAGTTTATTTTTAGTCTAGGTTTAGGTTTAGGTTTAGGTTTATTTATTGGTTGAGTTTTATTTATAGGTTTAGATTTTTGTTTAGGTTTAGGTTTTTTTTTTCTTTTAGGTTTAGGTTTTATTTTTATTTATTTTAGGTTTATTTTAGGTTTAGGATTTTATTTATTTTTACTTTATTTTATTTTAGGTTTATTTTAATTTTATGTTAAGTTTTTATTTTATTTAGGTTTTTTATTTTTAGGTTTATTTTATTTTTTAGTTTACTTTAAGTTTTTTTATTTTATTTTAATTTATTTTTTTATTTTTTATTTATTTTTTAGTTTAGGTTTAGGTTTTAGTTTAGGTATTCATTATTTTTTATTTAGGTTTAAGTTTTTTTTATTTATTTTATTATTATGTTTTATTTAGTTTAGGTTGAGGTTTTTAGGTTTTTAGGGTTTAGCATTTAGGGTTTATAGATTAAGCTTTCAGGTTTAGGGATTTTTAAGTTTAGGGTTTCAGGTTAGCTTAGGGTTTAGGGTAAATTTAAGGCTTAGTGTTTAGGCTTTAGGGATTAGGGTTTTTTGGGTTTAGGATTTAGGTTTAAGGTCTAGGGTTAGCTTATGGTTTAGCATTAGTTTTGGGTTTAGGCTTTAGGCTTTGGGGTTTAGGGATAGTTTAGAGCTTAGGGTTTAGGGTTTTAGGGTTTAGGGTTTAGGGTTTAGGGCCTAGGGAATCTCCCTCCATGTCCTTGACATGGAATTCTCATCAAATCTTATTTCTTCTCTTATACACACCTTTAATAATTCAACCAAAAGCCTAACAATGTATTTGTTCAAATTACATCATCTTAACATTGTAATCAACATTTTATGATTTGTGATGGTGCAAGCTCAAACTAACTATACAATATCATGCTAAACATATTATAATGTGAATTAACACACTATATTATATTATAATATATGATGTTATATGATAATTTGCTATAATTTAATATATTGTCTAACATTACACCTCATTTGAATCACTTAAAAGGAAAAAATAACAAAATTTTCTCAAAATATGAATATTGTTCATTTTGGATGTAAAATTGTTATTTTTTATTAGAAATGGTACAAAATATAATTTTGGTGTTGGTTCTTAGTGTGTGTTGTGGATTTGGCCAAATTCCTCCATCTCAACCTTCAAATTAACATTTTTGTGAGTTTTGACCCAATGTATTATAACAAAAGTAAAACATAATAAAATGTACAATAACATTTAGTAACACACCACCACATTCATATACAAGTGAAGTTATATTGTTATGTAGATTATATTTTAGTATGCTTTCATATAATATATTATCTTACATTACACCTTAAAATGAATCACTTTAAGAAAAAAAATTATAAAATTTGGTTGAAAAATGAACATTTATTTTGAATGCAAAATTCCATTCTTTTGATTAAATGACACACATAGCACACCCCCATTGATGTTCCCTAAAGCTAACCTTAAATTTGGCCAAATCCTATCATCTCAGAATATAAATCAAAATTTTTATAAATTATACCAGTACAAACTCTATTATATCATACTATAACAAACTAAAATATGCTAAACAATAAGAAGTAATACATTATAGTATGCTATAATGCGTGATGCTACACTATGTTATGGAATCTTATATTATAATACACTATAACATATTATATTTTATTATATTGGATATCACATCACAAGGGATTTCCTAAGATAACATACTCATTAAATTAGTCTAAATAATAAAAACTATATATTTTTGTCGTATCGCTTACATATTTTAAATTGAAATAATATATTATGATTCCATGCTCTACTTATTGAGAATTTGGCCAAATTCTACCATTTTTAAGTCTAAATCAACATTTTTATAAATAATTTTAGTGTAGGCTCGACTGCATGATTGTAAAATACTAAAAGATTTTAAAATGCATAGAATAATATATTATGATATATGATGTTATACTATGCTACAACATATAATATTTATTTTGAACATAAAATCTTACTTTTATACTACAAGTATGAAGCACACCTTTGGTACTACAACCTAATTCCCACTTTAAATTTAATAAATTTCATTATCTCATTTATTAAATAAATATTTTTATGATTTATATTAATATAGACTATAGGGCATAATATCATAACATACTAAAAAATTTCAAAAGATCTTATAACATCCAAAAATGCATTACTACATGCTTAAATATATGTTGCTATGTTATATTATAATATATGCTATTATAATATGATCTAGGGTTAGGGTTTAGGGTATTCAAATCTTTAATAGTCAAGGGAAAGTCTCTTGAAGGCATTTTCTTTAACCATAACTATGTTAGGATTAGGTCATTCTTTAGATCTACTCCTAATGACATCTTTATTCAAGGTTTAGGGCTTAGGGTTAGGTTTAATTTAGGGTTTAGGGTTTAGGATAAGTTTAGGGCTTAGGGTTCATGGTTAGTTTAGGGTTTAGAGTTTAGGTTTTAGGGTTTGGGTTTCTGGGTTTAGGGTTTAGGGTTGTAGGTTTTAGTGTTTAGGGATTATGGTTTTTGTGTTTTGAGTTTAGAGTTTAGGGTTAAGGGATTTAAGGTTTAGGGTTTAGGGTTTAGGGTTTAGGGTTTTGGGTTTAGTGTTTAGGGTTTAGGGTTTTTATTATTTAGGGTTTAATGTTTAGGGTTTAGTGTTTAGGTTTTAGGTTTAGGGTTTAAGTTTTAGTTTAGGGTATAGGTTTTAGGGTTTATGGTTTTTTTATACAAAGAACAAATTCATATTCAACATTTCTTCTTTTTGATTTAATTTACCAAGTAGTATGCCAAGTTTTCTGAGGCACAAGTGACTACATAAAAAATGAGCACCCATAGAGGAAATCAAAAAACCTAGATAAGTAGGACCATCTCTATTGTAAAGGCATTGTTTTGTAAGCAACATATTGGTTCGATCATTCATCAATTTCTCTAGTTCCTATCAGAACCACCCCCGCATCTTGAGTAGTGTGATCCACCATTATATCCCTGACCTCTCCCACTACAACCACCATAGTTGTAACCTTCATCACTCTGCCCACCTCCATAACCACCACTGCTCCAACCACCACCTCCATATCCACCAACACCTCCAGACCCCCACCGCCATTGTGATAACTACAGCTTCTATCGTTGGCTCCAATGATAAATTTAGACTGAGCCTAGTTGACGGTGATATTCCTCCCGTCAAGGTTATGCCCATTCTTAGGGTTAAGGGTTAGTTTAGGGTTTAGGGTTAGTTTAGTGTTTAGGGTTTAGGATTTAGGGTTTGGAATTTAGGGTTTAGAGTTGTAGGTTTTAGGGTTTAGGGTTTGGGGTTTAGGGTTTAGAGTTTTAAGGCTTAAGGTTTAGGATTTTTGGGTTTAGTGGGTGGTTTATAGGTTTAGGGTTTAGGGTAGGTTTTGGGTTTAATGAGGGTGGATAGGGTTTAGGTTTTTAAAAAACCAGGTAAACCAGGTTTAAGTGTATTTGGTTTATTTATTTATTTATTTGAGTTTATTTCATTTTTTATTTTATTTAGTTTATTTTTATTTTATTTTAGTTTTATTTATTTTTTGTTTAGGTTTTCATTTTAATTTTAAAGTTTAGGTTTATTATTTAGGTTAGTTTATTTTGATTTTATTTGTTTTAGGTTTTATTTTAGGTCCAAGTTTTAGGTTTTATTTTAGGTTTATTTTAGGTTTTATTTTTTAGTGTAGGCTTATTTTAGTTTATTTTATTTTATTTTATTTATGTTTATTCTCAGGTTTAGTTTATTTCAAGTTTAGGTTTAGGTTTTATTTTCTATTTACTTTTAGGTATTATTTTAAAGGTTATTTTTAGGTTTAATTATTTAGTTTTTATTTAATTTTGTTTATTTATTTATATTATTTATATCTTTATTTTATTTAAGTGTTTATTCTTAAGTAATTTTTTTTTAGTTTAGTTTAGGTTTTATTTATCTTTATTTAGTTTATTCAACTCTATTTTAGGTTTAAGTCAGGTTTTAGTTTAGGTTTTTATTATATATTCTTTATATTTAGACCAGTATTTAGTTTAGGTCAGGTAGGGTCAGGAGACCAGGGTTTAGGTGGGGGTGGGGGAGGCGAGTGTAGTTGGGTTTAGTGTTGCTTAGTGAGGTGAGGGAGGGTTTAGGGTTACTAGGGTTTAGAGTTATTTTAGGTGGTTTATGCTAGGGTTTAGGGGGTTAGGGTTTAGGGTTTAGGGTTAAGGTTTTTGGGGTTTAGGGTTTCGGGTATAGGTTTTATGGTTAAGGTTAGGGTTTAGGGTTTAGGGCTTAAGGTTTAGGGTTTAGTGTTAAGGGTTTATAGCTTAGGGTTTAGAGTTTAGGGTTTGTGGTTTAGGGTAAAACCTAAACATAAAATAAATAAATAAAATTATATTCCTAAATATAAGAGAAAAATAAAAATAATAAAGACTAAAACCTAAACTTAAACCTAAACCTAAACCTAAACCTAAACCTTAACCTGAACATTAAATAAAATAAGATAAAATAAAAACTAAAATAAAGAAAAACCTAAACTAAACTAAAAAAATAAAATAAACCTAAAAATAAAAATCCTAAATAAAATAATACCTAAACATAAAATAAAAATAAAATAAACCTAAAATATAAATAAAATAAAAACTAAATAAAAACTAAATAAAAACCTAAACCTAAAAATAAAACCTAAAATAAATAAAAAATAAAACCTAAACCTTAAACTAAAAAATAAAACTTAAACCTTAAAAAAATAAAAATGAACCTAAACCTAAACTAAAATAACTAAAACTTAAACCAAAACCTAAACTAAACTAAACATAAACATAAACCTAAACTAAATAAAATTAAATGTATAAAAATAAACTTAAACCTAAACTAAAAAATAAAACCTAAAAGTAAACCTAAAATAAAAAACTAAAACCTAAACCTAAAAAAATAAAATGAAAACTTAAACCTAAATCTAAAAATAAAAAATAAAACCTAAAAATAAAAAATAAAATTAAATTAAAAATAAAAAAATAATAAAAATAAACCTAAACCTAAACCTAAACCTAAAAAATAAATAGAAATAGAAAACCTAAACTAAAATAAATTAAATAAAAATAAAAAATAAACCTAAATAAAAAGATAAAATAAACTAAATAAACCAAAACGTAAAGATTTACTTAATTTTTTATTAAACAAAACCCTAAACCCTAAACCCTAAACCCTAAACACTAAATCCTAAACCCTAAACTCTAAACCCTAAACCCTAAAACTAACCCTAAACTATAAGCCCTAAACATACAATCCTAAACCCTAAACCTTAAACCCTAAAGAGCCCAAAACCTTAAACTCTAAACCCTAAACAAACCCTAAACTATTAATTGTAAACCGTAAACCCTAAACTAAAACTAAACTTAAATTAAGAAACTTAAACCAAAACTTAAAACTAAATAAACTAAAACCCTAAACATAAATAAACTAAAATAAAACCTAAAACATAAAATAAACTAAAATATAAACAGGGATAAACCTAAATAAATGAAATAAATAAACCTAAACCTAAACCTAAACTAAATAAACCTAAACCTAAAATAAAAATAAAAACCTAAACCTAAACCTACACCTAAAAACTAAAAAAAAACCTAAACATAAACCAAAACTTAAACTAAACAAAATAAACTAAAATAAAAACCTAAACCTAAACCTAAACTTAAACCTAAACATAAATAAATAAATGAAAAAATAAATGAAACTAAAATAAATAAATAAATAAAATAAAACCTAAACCTAAACCTAAACCTAAACTAAACTAAACTAAATAAACCTAAATAAACCTAAACCCAAAACCTAAATCTAAACCTAAACCTAAACCTAAACTAAAAACCTACACCTAAAATAAACTTGAACCTAAACCTAAACTAAACTAAAAAACTAAAAACTAAAAAATGTAAACCTAAACTATATTAAATATACCTAAACCTAAACCTAAACCTAAACTAAATAAAAAATAAAACCTAAACCTAAACCTAAACCTAAACCTAAACCTAAAAAATAAATAAATGAAAAATAACGCTAAACCTAAACATAAACCTAAAACATAAACCTAAACCTAAACCTAAAATTAAACCTAAACAAACCTAAAAACCTAAACCTAAAACCTAAACTTAAACCTAAACTAAAATAAATATATAAAATAAACCAAACCTAATAAAAAAAACCTAAACTAAAATAAACTAGACTAAAACCTAAACCTAAAGATGAAAATAAACAAAAATCTAAACCTAAACGTAAACCTAAACCTAAACCTAAATAAAAACCTAAAAAAATCAACCTAAAATAAAATAAATAAAATAACCTAAAAAAATAAAAATTAAACAAAAAATAAACTAAAAAAATAAAACCTAAACCTAACCCTAAACTTAAACCTAAACCAAAACCTAAAAATTGAAAGCTAAACTTAAACCTAAACTATAATAAACTAAACTAAATAAAATAAATAAAACCAAAACTTAAACCTATACCTATACTTAAACCCTAAACTTAAACTAAATAAAAAAATAAACCTAAAATAAACCTAAAAACCTAAACCTAAAACAAAATAAACCTAAAACCTAAACCTAAATAAACCCTAAATCCTAAACCCTAAACTAACCCTAAACCCTAAACCCCCTTGCAACACCCTAAACCCTAAAACCTATAACCCTAAAACCTAAAACCTAAACCCTAAACCCTAAACTTATAATCCTAAACCCTAAACACTAAACTCAATAAACCTTAAACCCTTAAATCCAACCTAAACCCTAAACCCTAAACCCTAAAACCTAAACCCTAAACCCTAAACCCTAAAACCTAAACACTAAAACCTACAACCCTAAACTCTAAACCCTAAACCCCAAAACCCTAAACCCTAAACTCTAAACCCTAAACCCTAAACCCTAAACCCTAAATAAATCGAAACCTTAAAAAATTACTACCTAAGACTGAGGAGGATAATGGTGGCGGAGGGAGATATCAGGAATATGATGGTGGATACCCCTACTCGAGAGGCTGGGGTGGTTCTGATGGGAACTAGAGAAACTAAAGAATGATCGATCTGATCTACTACTATGGAACTATGTCTTTATAGCAGAGAAAGTTTTAGTTATCTTGGGTTTTGATGCTTCTATGCGTTCATTTTTATCTATGTTATCACTTGTGTCTTATAAAACTTAGTGTGTTACTTAGTTGATGAAATAGATAAGAAGAATTGTTGAGTCTAAATTTATTCTCTGTTAAGAAAAAAAACCAAAAGCCCTAAACCCTAAACTAAAACTTGAACCCTAAACCTAAAATCAAACCTAAACCCTAAATCAAAACCCTAAACCCTAAACTAATCATAAACCTAAAATTCTAAATCATAAAAGCTAAAACCTAAACCAAAATGAAAATAAAATAAAATAAAATAAAATAAAAACCTAAACTAAAACCTAAACCTAAACCTAAACCTAAACCTAAACCTAAGCCTAAACTTGATAAGAAAATAAAATAAAAAAGACACACTAAACTAAAATAAAATAAATAAACTAAACCTAAAAGATAAACCTAAACATAAACATAAACCTAAAAAATAAAATAAAATAAAACCTAAACTAAAATAAATAAACTAAACTAAATAAAATAAAAAAACCCAAAATTAAAATTAAAATAAACTAAAATAAAAAAAGAAAATCTTATTAAACCTAAACCTACTAGTTTATTTACTATAAAATTTAAAAAATAAATATATAAAAATAAAAATAAAAAATAATAGAAACCCTAGCCATAAACCTAAACACTAAACCCTAAAACTCTAAACCTTAAACCCTAAATCCTAAACCCTAAACCCTAAATCCTAAAACCTATAATCCTAAACCCCAAACCCCAAAACTTAAACTCTAAACCCTAAACCCTAAAAACCTAAAACCTAAACTTAAATCTAAACAAAATAAAACCTAAAAATAAAATAAATAAAAAAACTTAAACTTAAATAAAATGAAATAAAATAAAAACCTAAATTAAAACATATACTTAAACCTAAGCATAAAAATAAAATAAAACAAAAAATAAAAACTAAATTGAAATAAAATAAAAAAAAACATAAACAAACTATAAAATAAAATAAACCTAAAAATAAAAAAACTTAAATAAATTAAAACCATATGAAATAAAAAAATAAACTAAACCTGAAATAAAATAAAATAAAACTTAATAAAAAACATAAACCTAAAAAAAACTAAACCCTAAACTAAAAATAACTTAAACATAAAAAAAACAAAATAAACTAAACTTAAACCTAAACTAAAATAAACTAAACTAAAATAATTAAAACCTAACCCTAAACCTAAAATAAATTAAACCTAAACCCTAAACTAAATAAAATAAAATAAACTAAAAATAAAGTTAAACCTAAAGTAAAAAAATAAAACCTAAAAATAAACCTAAAATAAAAATCAAAAATCTAAATCTAAAAAGAAAAAAAAATCTAAACCTAAACCTAAAAATTAAAAATAAAACCTAAACCTAAAAATAAAATAATAAATAAAACTAAAGTAAAAAATAATCATAAACTTAAACCTCAACCTAAAAAATAAATAAAAATGAAAACCTAAACTAAAATAAATAAACTAAATTAAATAACAAATAAAAAACAGGCCTAAATAATCAAATACACTAAAATAAATTTAAAATAAACTAAATAAACCTACACATACTGATTTACATAATTTAAAAAAAAGAACCCTAAACCCTAAACCCTAAACCCTAAACCTTAAATCATAAACACTAAACCCTAAAATGTAAACCCTAAACCTACAACCCTTAATCTTAAACCCTAAACCCTAAACCCAAAATCCTAAACCTTAACCTTAGCCCTAAACCCTAAACCATAGAAATTTCAGTTTGGGAATTTCATTTACTCTCTTTTGGTGGTAGGCTTACCTTGACTAAGAGCACTCTTAATTCCATGCCTTTTTATCTCATCCAAACGATTGTGCCGACCATTTCTATCATCAACAGAATTGAGCGTCTCCTAAACAAATTTTTTTGGGGCTCTAATACCTCTTCTAAAAAAATGCACTGGACCTCTTGGTTTAAAAGTTGTGGCACTTTTGATGAAGGTGGTCTTGGTTGTAAATCCATAAAAGAAGCTATCAATGCCTTTTCCTATAAACTCTGGTGAAATTTTAGGAGTAATCATAGTCTTTGGGCTAATTTCATGCTAAATATTGTCGGTAAGCACCCCTCATTTGTCCCTTTAAACTGGGTGATTCTCCTGTGGAAAAGACTTTGTTCTCAAATGGGATAACCCTTAATTTTGGGGCATTAACTCGGCGCTTCTTTCTTTTGGCAAGATAACTGGAGTGGCTATGAATCCATTGATGACTTACTCTCCACCCATTCCACTAACGCTATTATAGTAAACTCTTTCTAGCATAACAATAAGTGGAACAATCATAAGCTTACTGATTTTATCCCTTTTACTTTCTTGAATATGGTTACTACTATTCCTATCACTCCTCACAATCAAAACCAGATTCTCTTTAAGCTCTCACATAATGGTGATTTCAACCTCAAAATGTGTGGCTACACATTAAAGATACTCATAATTCCTCCTATGTGTTCTCCAAACTATGGAATAACAATATCCCTACTTCTTATTCTACCCTTACTTAGCATATTCAGAAAAATTTTGTCCCTGTTGACTCCTTGTTGTGGGGTAAAGGGTTCCTTTTACCCTCTAAATGTCAATGATGTTTCCATATTGAAAATGTTAATCATGTTTTTGTTAATGGGGCCATTGCTTCTAAACTTCGGATTTGGTATGATGATCTTTTTAACACTATCAATTTCAATGGCTCTCTTACTTTATATCAACTTCTTGAAGTCTATTTTGATAATACTATTAAAGGCCACATTAAAGTCATCATTGCTATCACTCTTATCTAATTCATATGGATGGACCATAATGATGCTAAACATCGTGGGATCCCTATGAACCACATGAGGGTTATTGTTAGAACCAAAAATAAAATTTATGACTTATTTAAAGCCAATCTCATTCATTACATCCAATTCAAAGGCTGTAAATTTGTGGACAATAAACTAGGCTTTAACCTGCTGGCCCAACCTTACTGTTGAAATGACAAGATTTTCTATTGGAAAAAGTCTCTTGACCATATTATTAAAATTAATACTGATGGCTCTATCTCCCATAATGGCTCTAGTTGTGGTGGCATTTTTAAGAACTCTAAGAGTATAGTACTATATGCTTTTGCTTATCCCTTTATTTCCTACACTATCCCATTTTCTGAGCTTATGGCAGTCTACAAAGCTCTTGAGATTTTCCTCCAAAATGGCTGGCTCAATATTTGGATTGAGGTGGATGCTCTTCTACTGATTGATCTTTTGACTTCCACTAAGATGAGCAGCACTGAATTGTACTACCTCCTCAAGCAAACTAGAGCTCTTCTTTCCCAATTGAATTTTAACATCACTCATGTTTGGCATGAAGGAAATGCTTGTACTGACTACCTTGACCATCTGGGTGCTAGATCCGATGGTATCATCTTCTTTGATCAAACCACCTTACCCAAACACTTGTGTGGGCTGGTTAACTTGGATAATTCTGGGTTTCCTTATCTCAAAACTTAATCTTACCTTTTGATGTATACTGTCTATTCATCTTCTATCTGTATGCCTCTTTATTTTATGGCTTTTAGTTCCTTTTTGTGTCTTTTGTGGATGCTTCACATGGATATTACTTCCTGTCTTGATCTCTGTGTCATGATTTAGTGTTTTAATAGCTTCTCCTTTATTTAGAGGCTCTTTGCTTTTGGCATCTATACTGATAAAGGGATGTTGTTGAGCTATGTGCATACTAATACTCTGCATTGGAATTTTGTTGCACTACGTGCCATCTGCCCTTGGTTTTATAGCACCAATCCTATTTGGGATTTTAATATCAATGTTGCCTTCATTCCTAATCCTAGGGGTCTTAATCATTGCTGGATGGAGATGTTTATTTTGATGGGTTTAGCTACTATTTTTAATTTTTGCAACCTGTTGTTTCTCAAAGAAATCAATGCTTGGAGCATCTTAGTTACCTATGTTGTTTCTATGCAATATATTAGTGTTCACTATGTTGGTTGCAATATTTATTTTGATGATTTACTGTTAGGTTGTTGGATTTTACCTAATAATGACTGATGGCTGGCTTTTGACATGCAATTTGTCTCCCTATTAGATCTTGCCGCTGATATTCTCTTTAACTCTAGCTTGGAGCTAACATTTTCCTTTTATTTTTAGGAGTTATCTTTTATTTTAGTTTCCTGCATGAAGAGGTTTTTTGGCCTTTATGCTGATATTTATCTTCTTGGTTGTTGTCTATACTAGAATCTGGACCCCATTCAGCATGCTCTCTTTGGTATCCATTTTCTGATTCAGCAGGGTCCCTTTGGTGGGATCTTATTGTGGGGGCTTTCTTCTTTTCTTTCACCTGCCATGGTTGTTTTTTGCAAGTTTTCTTATAGGCTGCTGCTGACCTCCTTACTCGTTCTGGCAGATTTATTATTGTGCAGAACTTTGATATTATTTCTTGGTTATATTTTTATGCTTATTTTACTTTGCTTGGGTGGAATCTCTGGCATTCTATTGTTTCTTTCTACACTATTTATTTTTTGACATTGATGGAGTTTCTTCAGCTTGTTTCTAGCTATTTTATTCAACAGATCCTTTTTATACAGGATGTTTCTGAGATTGGGGCCTTGGTTAATCTCTTTTCGCTTTGTCTTCAAGATTATTTATTTTTTGCTGGCTATCTTCTCTTGCTCCCTACAGGAATGGGTTTTCATGTTGGCCTCTCTTTTTGGTTTTTATTGTGTTTACCCTCTCATTCTTGGCCATGCTGCAAGATTGTATTTTTTGATCTGGAAAGGTCTTGTTATTCCTTTCAATGCTAGTCATTGGTTTTTTGGGACATGTTTCCAAATTGTTGTTTTTGTGATTTATGGTTGTTTTTTGATTCTCGATTTTCCAATTGATTGTGTTATTATCAACTGGGCTATATTTGATCACACATGTTATTACTGTTTACATCCTGGTTCTGTTTGCCATAGTCAAAATTCTTCTCCTTTATTATGGGATCCATTTTATGCACTGTCTACTCTTATTGGCTTTTCTTATGGTCAACTTGTTGATACCTCCTTTCTTAGTTGTTAGCTGATATGGACCCTTGAGGCTATCAGAACCTTGCGTTTAGTTTATTTCCCATGCTCCAGGTTTGGAGTTACTTAATGGTTTTCATTCCCTTTCTTTGAGGTTGTTACTTTACTCGGTGGGAATTACTTGAACTCAGTCATTCTCTATTTTATATAATTTTTTTTGAAAGATTGCTTTTCTTAATGGGTGTAAAAACTATAACAATGTTTCCATTGTTGGTTTCTGGAATTTTAAGTACCTTGCCCAGCAAGTTTTCTTTATTTTTCTTTCTGTCTTTGCTGCTAACACCTGAGATGCTGTTGGTCTTCCCTACTGCTATTTTCCCTTTGTATGCTTTGATGGGAACATACATAACTTGAAGATCATTCTTCTGTTCTGCTTGAACTTACTCAATGGTTTATCTTATATGCATAATTGGGCTATTGGCCAACCTCAGTTATTACCGCCATTATACTTGGCAGAATTAGATTAATGTGGCTACGTAAACTGCTATTGAACTTTTGTTCTAAATGTCTCTTACTGGATTGGCTTGTGGTGGGGAGTTGTTCATTACCTATCCCTCCCTATCTGCTACTGCTCATTCCTACTATTTTTGTAACCAGACAGTGAGTAGGGGTTTTCGACTTCTTGCTCCTTATAGCTTAATTACTTTTGTACAAGGTAGGATACTTGAGCATCAAATGGTTGCAACCTTCCTTATTGTTGTTACTTTCCTGTTTGTGAAATCCCATGTCTACTTTAATATCTCTTTGCAGGAATGGAATTGTATCATTACCTTCATTGTTGGTTTTTGGTCTTTAGAGTACCTTGTTCAACAAGTGCTCTTAGTTTTCTTTTTGTCTTATTTTGTTGCTAATATCTGGGCTATTGCTGATCTGCCCTTTTATTATTTTCCCTCTCTTGGCTATGATGAGAACATCTAGATCATGAGTACTCTACTGCTTTACCTACTATTAATCACTGTTTTATCTTTTATAAATAGTTGGGTTATTGCTCACCCAGCTGATTTTTACTGTCATTGCTTTTGGCAGAAATGGATTACTGTTTCTGCTACTAAGAAACCAGTTACTGAACTTTTTGCTTTGATTATCTCTTACTGGAATGTTTTGTGGTGGGGAGCTGCTCTCTACCTAATTTTTAATATCTGCTATTTTTCTTTTCTAGCCCATCTGACTTTTATAACTGTGGTCAATTGGGCTAGGGGTTTGCTGACTTTCTGGTTTCTTACAGCTTACTTAATTTACCTGGCAGGCAATGTGGTGTTGATTATTGGTTGTTTGCAGCTTATGGGCTTTGCAGCCGGCCTGAAAACCATTTTATTTCTTGCCTCTCTTATCTTTTGCCTAGCTTTGTTAGACTAATGCAGACCACTGTAAGATGATCTTAACTAATTCATATTCAAACCTTATCATGCTCTATCTGAATGGGTAGACTTATGTGAGCTTCCTGCCTAATGCTGAATATGATGAACTTCTTGTATTGGTGCTTGGAATTCATTAACATGGTGTCTTATATCGGGTCTATTTCCAGGATGGGAACCCCTTCTCATTCTGGTTTTTGCTGACTCTCTATCTACCCTGTAAATGGTTTTGATTATATTTGCAGGTACTAAGGATATCAAGACTTTTATCAAATGGATGCAATACAGGTTTGTTGGCTATGATGGCTGTGATGATTTCACTCTCTTTTGATTTTGTAGTAGCTCTTGTGATGTAACCCTTCTGCTGAAGTCTGGATGCTCATATTTGCCTCTACCCCAACTTGGTGTGACTGAGCCTGAGCCTTCTCTATCACAACTCTTTACTATCATTCTCACATTATGCAATTTTCAGTTATCATTTTGTCTGTATTACCTTAACTGCTCTAACTTATTCCTGTTTACATTCTTGCAGGTGCTTCTCTCTTGTCCTCTTGTAGGCTTGCTCCAGAGTGTCATGCATTCTCCCATCCTACAGAGCATTGGCCCTAATCTTCCATTGGCTTATTATGTTAATCAAATTATATCTTTTGATTTCTTTATTATTTTCTTTTGCTTTTTAGTTTAGATTGGGGATTTCTCAGTCGACAAGCTATTTGAGCAATAGTTCTAGAGTTATATCCCCCTTAAGGACCTTGTAACCCTCTTTTTGTGGCAATAAAATTACCCTATATAGGGTTCCCAAAAAAAAAAACCCTAATCTTAAAAACATAAACCCTGGACCCTAAAACCCTAAACCCTAGACCCTAAAACCATAAACCCTAGACCCTAAACCCTAAACCCTAAACCCTAGACCTTAAACCCTAAACTTTAAACCCTTAAACCCTAAACCCTAAAACTTACTACCTTAAACCCTAAACCCTAAAACCTACTACCCTAAACCCTAAACCCCAAAACCCTATAAAACCCTAAACCCTAAACTAACCTAAACTTTAAACCTTAAAGCTAAAACCTAATATGGACAAAACTTGACGTGAGCATCACCCAATCAGCTTTATCTAGATCTAGAAGTGGAGGTAAATGTGGAGATGATGATTATCACATTGGTGGTGGGGGATCTAGAAGTGCTAGTGAGGATGGAGGTGATCAGCAGGTGGTGGATGGAGGAGGAGCACTGAGCAAACGTGGTGGTGGCAGTAAAACATCAAAGATTTGTTGGTGAATCCCACTACTCAAGAGGCAGCAGTGGTTTTGATTGGAATTTGTGAAATTGAGCAACAGTCAATTCAATCTACTGCTTATGGAACTTTCCCATAATAGTAGAGAGGGTTCTACTTATCTAGTGTTTTTGATTTGCTCTATGGGTGCTTATTTTTTTTATTTATCGCCTGTCTCATAAAACTTAGTGTGCTACTTGTTTGATGAAATCAAAAAGAAGAAATGTTGAATGTGAATTCATTCTCTATTATAAAAAACCCTAAACCCTAAACTAAAACTTAAACCCTAAACCTAAATCCTAAACCCTAAACCCTAAACCCTAAACCATAAAACCCTAAACCCTAAACCCTAAACCCTAAACCCTAAACCCTAAACCATTAAACCCTAAACCCTAAACCCTAAACCTTAAACCCTAAACCCTAAAATCTACAACCCTAAACCCTAAACTAACCCTAAACTAACCCTAAACTAACCCTAAACCCTAAACCCTAAACCTTGAATAAAGATGTCTTTAGGAGTAGATCTAAAGAATGACCTAATCCTAAAATAGTTATCGTAGCTAAAGAAAATGTCTTCAAGAGCCCTTCCCTTGACTATTAGAGTTTCAATACCTTAAACCCTAACCCTAGATCATAATATAATACCATATGATATAGTATAATGTAACATCATATATCTACGCATGTAGTGATGGGTTTTTGGATGTTATAAGATGTTTTAAAATGTTTAAGTATATTATGTTATTATGTCCCATAGTGTACATTAATATAAATCATAAAAATATTGATTTAATAAATTAGATGATGAAATTTGTTAAATTTGAAGTGGGAATTAGGTTGTAGTACCAAAGTTGTGATATGCCACTTGTAATCTAAAAAGTAAGATTTTATGTTCAAAATAAATATTATATGTTGTAGAATAATATTGCATCATATATCATAATATATTGTTCTGCACATTTTAAATTTTTTTAGCATTTTACAATCATGCAGTCGAGCCTACACTAGCATTTTTTATGAAAATGTTGATTTAGACTTTAAAATGGTGGAATTTGGCCAAATTCATAATAGGTAGAGCATGACATCATAATATATTATTTTAATTTAAAATATATAAGTGATACAAATAAAATATATAATTTTTTATTGTTTAGACTAATTTTATTATTTTTATCTTAAGCAACCCATTCTGATGTGATATGCAATATAATATAATATAACATGTTATATTCTATTATAATATAGGATTCCATAACACAATATAGCATCATGCATTATAGCATACTATTGTGTATTACTACTTATTGTTTAGCATATTCTAGTTTATTATAGTATGATGTAGTAGAGCTTGTATTAGCATAATTCATAAAAATACTTATTTATAGGTTGAGATGGTGGTATTTGGCCTAATTTAAGGCAAGCTTTAGGCAATATCATTAGGGGTGTGCTATGGTGTGTCATTTAATCAAAAGAATGGAATTTTGCATTAAAAAAATGTTCATTTTTATACAAATTTTATAATTTTTTTGCTTAAAGTGATTCATTTTAAGGTGTAATTTAAGATAACATTTTATATGAAAGCATATTAAAATATAATGTACATACTAATATAACTTCACATATATATGAATATGGTGGTGTGTTACTAAATATTATTGTACATTTTAGTATGTTTTACTTTTTCTATAATACATTGGGTCAAAACTCACAAAAATGTTAATTTGAAGGTTGAGATGGAAGAATATGGCCAAATTCACAGTACACACCAAGAAGCAACACCAAAATTATGCTATTTTATACCATTTCTAATAGAAAAATAACAATTTTACATCCAAAATGACCATTATTCATATTTTGAGAAATTTTGTTATTTGTTCCTTTTAAGCGATTCTAATGCGATGTAATGTTAGATAATATATTATATTATAGCAAATTACAATATAACAACATATATTATAATATAATATAGTGTGTTAATCGACACTATAATATGTTTAGCATGATATTGCATAGTTAATTTGAGCTTGCACCATCACCAATCATAAAATTTTGATTACAATGTCAAGATGATGTAATTTTAACGAATAAATTGTTAGGCTTTTGGTTGAAGTATAAATGTCTACATAAGAGGAAAAATAAGATTTGATGAGAATTCCATGTCAAGGACATGGAGGGAGATCCGCTAGGGGATCACACATGCATTGGACATGACATGTGAGGGCATGTCGAGGCATAAAAAAAATCATTGGGGATAAGGTTTGAATTTGATTTGATTATATAATTTATGGAAGAAAGATTGGGTAGGGATAATAATCTATAATCCACCAGGCATTAAGATCGAATTGACTTTAATTTATTTTTTTGAATTGATTTGGAGGCATATCTACTAGATATATGGGATCGAGTTCACTAGGGATCGAGAATATGAACCTTCCACTAGAGAAGCAGGTTTGGGCTATCTGCTATGGATTGGGATTTGAGTTTGATTTCATAGATTTGTTTGGGGATGTATCCACTAGAAATAATAGTTTGGTTATATTTCTTTGATTTAGACTCTATTGGGGGAGTTGGTTTAATTTGGCTCCACTAGGGAGGTTGGTTTTGAATTTGATTTATTTTCTTGACTTGTTTATATATGATTTAGGGCTCCACTAGGGAGAAGGGTGTCATTTAACTCCACTAAAAAAAATAGATTGCATTTAATTTAATCTGAGTTAATGTATGGACCATGTCGGTGTGCAATGGACCCACTGAGAAGGGGCTATATCAACCTTGACCTACCTCAAATTTACAAATCCAAAGGGATAGTCCACCAGCTGTGGGTTAGAGCTATTCAAGTTAAGGCATTTCTTTTTGGCATGCAATGACTATGCTAAGAAGAAGGCATAGAACACGTACATCTTCTAATGCAAGGAACAACTGCTAGGGAGACCTGTTGGATGCATAACAAATCAAACCTGACCTAGGGTGACTATTGAGTGAATGAATGCGGGACTTATGTTAACTCAAAAGTAATCAGAATTAATTTTATCTTAAATTTATCGATTTGATATGGTTTGTTTGGTTTAGTTTGATTTTGAATTGAGGGCATATTCGCTGGAGATGTGAGATCGATCAAATTTGATAGATTTAATTTATGGACCATGTCGGTGTGTGATGGACTCATTGAGGAGGGGATATATTGCACTTATCCTATCTCAGAGTTACAAATCCAAAGGGATAGTCTACTGGCCATGGGGTCAAGCTAGCCAACCAAAGGGGTTGCCTTTTAGTGTGGAACTACTGTGTTATGAAAAAGGCATAACAGACTTACATCATCTAAAGCAAGGAACAATCGCTGGTGTGACCTATAGGTAGCATAACAACTCAAACCTAACTTACGAGCGATTAATGAGTTAATGTTGTGGGTGACTTATAATAACTCTAGAGTAGTCATGTGATTCCTATAGCGAGTTTTGCTGACATTACCCTAAAGATAGGATGCCTTCTTGGGAAAATGTACTGCTAGGGGTGTCCTCCTAATCCACCAATGAATATATATTTTGTTTATATGTTTGTGTGGACCCTGTTGGTGTACAAGGGACCGCACTGAGAAGGTGCTATGTTGGCCTTGACTTATCTCAAATTTACTAGACCAATGGAGAATCTACAAATCCTAAGATGGATACTCCTACCAAAGGGGTGGTTACTAGGAAAGGGGAGCTGTCCAATCTGATAGTAACCTAGGTAGTGTCAAAATGAGGTAAAGGACATGATGCAAATATAGTGCCACTTAGGAGGTGCTAATAGGGTTGTTATCCTGAGCCCTAGAAAAGAAAGCCTATATCTGTGGCCAACTCAAGGAGAAAGCATAGACTTACATCTCATGAGTGGTGTATAAGGTGTGAGAACCAACCAACCTAAGGTGTATCCGTCAGCATGAGTGGTGTATCCGTTAGCATAGTGAGAACCAACCAACCTAAGGTTCCCATTGATGTGCAACAATCAATCTGGAAAGAAAGCATGAAGGCTTACAAGTTTTTAATAGAAATTGATCATCGAAATGTCTGTCATCCTCAGGACATATGTTGCTCGATCTCTCCCGAGGAAGGATTGGACCAAACTTGAAGTAGTGGGAGGATGAGCTAGGGACTTATCCTAAATCTCAAATCTTTGACCCATTCGGTGAACAAAGTAATCCAAGAAGAAAGTATAGCAGACTCACATCCTCTTAAATGAAGCCAAAATGAGGTAGCTTACCGGCCACATTGTAAGGCCTACCAAACTAACAAGGTGCTGGTCATTGTTGGATTGCCAAGTAAGAAAGGAAAGCATAGCAGACTTACATCCTCCAAAGCAAGAAGATCATTGAGGTGACACACTAGCAGGGTAGCAGATTAGCCCGACCTAGAGAAACTAGTAAGTGAGTGCCATTGGGGGTATTACCTCAACCCAAAGTAGCCCGAGATAAAATATATATGTTTGTTTTATATGTTTGTGTGTAGTTTGTATTTGTGTTATGTCGATGGAGGATAGGATATTGCTCGGGTTTTTTACACCAACCCTAAACACATCATGGCAGATTCACAAATAAGAATACTTTCAACATGGAAGAGATTTAATTTGAAATAGGATTTTAACTGAGGATTATTATTTTTAAACATAATTTATAATATTTCTTTAAGTATAGCCCATTAATTGAAAGCATTGGGTGCTCTCCCTTATGATTAATATGCTGATAAGATCCTCTTTGGTAGGCATTCTCTATGGCGGAAGGGCCTTCCCAAGTGGGTTCAAACTTGTCTCCCATCTTATGACAAGCAACAATCGATCTCGTTAGAACTAAAATAAGCTTTCTTACTTGAAAAGCTCTAGAAAGGACCAACTTATTGTGGGCTTGAATCATTTTAGCTTTATATAATTTGAGGTTTTGGCATGCTCGCAGGCGAATCTCCTCCAATCCTTCGATCTCTTCTAACCATAACTTGGCGTTATGCTCTTTTATGATCTTGCTACCCACAGTTATCCTTAGTGATGGGTGTTAGACTTTATAGAATTGCTTTGGACCCATACACTAAGGAGAAAGGAGTAGAATATGTTGGAGTTCTATATGTTGTGCGGTAGACCCACAATGCTTGAACTAACTGCTCATGCCATTGTCACTTTTTATTGAGTGTCTTCTTGATTTGGATGAGAGCTTTGTTGAAGGCTTCTACTAAGTCATTTTCCTTGGTAGTTGATGGTAGAATATCTCTAATCTATCTATGTCGGAGTTGTTGATCTTGCTCTTGAATGCAATACCATTATCAGATATAATTCATCGAGGCACTTCAAACATAAATATGATATGGTTTTTAAAAAAGTAGAGCACATACTAATTTGTGACCTCTCTGAGCATAATCACCTTCGTACATTTAGAAAAGTAGTCATTAGTTGCTAAGATGAATTGATGACCATTGGAAGAAGAAGGATCAATCGACCCACTATGTACCCAACACTCGAATGGCCATGAGGCCAATGTAGGATGTAGAATGTTGGGTGGTTGGTGTAGGACCACACTACATATTTGACATTGGTGGCATCTATATCCATGCAATCTTTGATCATCGACAGTAGTATCTAGTCTCTTGATCTTGGCTTTCATCTTGGATTGGTTGGCTCCACATAATCAGTGTACCTCGATCATGATGCGGGCTTGTGCTTTTCTAAACAATGTAACCACATATGATGAAAGACCATAAGACATCATCCAGCATAGGAAAGTGCTCTTTTATCGATGGGCTTGGGACTTCTCTTGAGATAGTTTGCCTTTATTTAGGTAATCCATGAATGGTTGCCTCAATCTAACTCCTCATCCTTCTTGGCAACAACCTCCCTTAAGAGTACTTTTGATGAGTTCAATATCAATAAGGGATAAGACTTGTCTATTTTGGACCTTTATTGATATGGACTCATCCTGACATGCCAACTCCTTGCAAGCTTGGCTAAAACATATGCTACAATGTTCTCTCCTTAATCTTATAAATGGTAACCTCTATGATTTGGGCCAACAACTCCATGGTGTACTTGTGGTAGTGATGGAGCTTGGGCTTTATAACCTTATAACGATTTGGTTAATAAGCTAAGAATCCGATGATGTTGATGTTCTGGACTTAGAGTAATGGCTAACTCAGGCGCAATCAAAGGCTCATATTTGGCTTCATTGTTGGTGCAAGGATTGGATGAGATAATATGAGAATCTCATCACATCGTGTCGAGTTAAGAGAACTATTCCTTCCTACCTTTCTTGGAATAGTAGATTATGGTTCTTCTCCTCTTTGAAGAAACCACACCATCAAAGTACATCTCCCAGTGAATTATAGTATCCCCTAAGTTCATGATTTTTTCAGGTCATCACTAAGAGAGTTGAAAAGTGGGTGTGTCACTAAGAAATTCATTAGCACTTATCCTTTCACCGCATGGAGGTATGAAAGTAATGTCAAACTATGAGAGGATCATGGACCATCATTCCAACCATCTAGATAGCGGTTGTGTCATGAGATCTTAGTGGATTGATCTTAGTGATTAAGTTCACCTTATGAGGAAGCATGTAGTGATGTAGCTTTTGGGATGCAAAGATTAAAACTAGGCAATGCTTCTCAATGGGTGGATAATTAGCCTCAATGGAGATTAGACAATGGCTGAGGTAGTAGAGTGCATTTTCCTTCCTTTCATCATTGGCTTTGGCCAACAAAGCACTAAAGGAGTCATCTAATGCAGCAGTGTTAAGTATGAGCCGCTTGCCCAAGATAGGAGCTAATAGACCTAGAAGTGTGATCAAGAAATGTTTGATATCTTCAAAGGCATGCTCACACTTATCATCACACTTGAACTTGGCATCCATTTTGACAAATGATGAGAATGGTGACATCTTCTTGATAGGTTGGATATAAAGCATCTTAGATATGCCAACCCTTGGAATGATCTAAGTTGAGTTAAACATTTAGGGGGTGGCATTTGTAATATTTCCTTGATCTTCTCTAGATCAATTTTGATTCCCTGGTGTAGGATAACAAACTCAGGGAATATCCCTAAAGCTACTCTGAATGCACACTTCAGGGGGTTCATTTTGAGGTTAAATTATCTTAATTATTTGAAAACTACTCTCAAGTCAAATAGATGGTTTTTCTTTTCTCTACTTTTGATCATGAGATCATCAATAGAGCACTCAACTTGATGATGAATGAGTTCATCAAGATTTAAGTTATAGCCCATTGTATGTAACACCAACATTTTAAGGTGAAAGGCATGACCTTTAGCAATAGATTTTTTGATCGGGGTTCTAAAAAGTGTTTCTTTCATCTTAGGCCATCTTTATTTGGTTATATCTAGATGTGCCATCCATGAAGAGAAGGCTATGAGATGAGGAAATGTCCACCATTAGCTCAGGATTGGTAGTTAAAATTTCTTTTGGACATGCCTTATTTAAATCCTAAAATCGCATATGTGATTTGGCCATATTTTTTCTTGGGATGACAGCTAACAAAATTATTTTCTTCTCGATGAAGACAACATCGATTTTCTTGACTTCAAAAAATGACATGTTGTTCTATCTAATGCATGCATCTAGGAGCTTGCTTGATAGGGTTAGTAGTAGCTCTATTACTAGTTTATGGACCTATGTGAGCCAATCTAGACATCTCTTCATAACTCCATGCAAAAGTCCTTAAACTCGGTCAATAGCCTAACTAAGTCATTGGTTTCAATTTCATTCAACAAAGAAATGATGTATGTGTGGATCTTCTTAGTTCTAAGTTGATTTCCTTGAGCTCATCGATGGTTGACTTGATCTCTTCTTGAACTCACAGCGTGCATCTTTGACTTCAAAATCATCTGGATCATTTAAAGTTTCTAAACCTCCTCATATGAGTTAATGTGATTTGAAAAGAACCTATGAGATTCCAAATGATTGGTGATGACTTGCTTGATGTCGTCATCATCGGCCCCGGACCCATGAATCTAGTCCCGATCTTGATTGAGAGCTTTTCCATTTGTTCTTCCATATTCTTTTGGAGTAGTCTAACTTGTGCTTTGACCAAGTATGCGTTCTTTGCTAAATTATGAACATAAAGAAAATACCAATCAAAAGGTAATCCTATTAAATCTTTATATGAATCATCCTCAAGTTCTACATAAACTTCTAGACTTGAGGATGATGCTCCCAGAAAGAACCTCTAAGTCTTCACAACTGTGGATGACTTAGGCACTTTCATAACTACCAAACCCTTAGCTTCTTGAGAGGAAAGTGGGGTTAGAGATAAGGTTCCCAACTAATGCCTAACTATTTCACATATAGACTTGGATACACTTATGCTTTCCTTTAGAGCCCAATCTTCATCGCTATCTGGCTCAAGTGTCACCTCTAAGGAATCTACTGCTGAGAAGAGATGGCTGGTGTGCTAACCATATAAGACTCATCCTATGAAGTAGATTCTAAGTCTATATGGATAACAGGTGTACTCCTGGTAGCTAGAACATATCTTCTATTAGGTGGCCAATAAGGAGGTTTTCCACCCCTGGCCTCTTCCTCTGCTTGGTGGAGGTCAAGTCGTCCTACCCATATGTTTGAATGGAGTAACAAATTATGGGTGGAATATAATATCAGGCTCCACTTCCTCCTCCAAGTATATTTTCACTCCCTTTTATTTTTTTTCATTTTCTCTTTTCTTTTATTTTTCTTTTTTTCTTTCTTTTTCTTTTTTTTTTCTTTTATTTTAAACTTTGGCCAAGTTGTGAGAATAGACTTGTTGATTTTGAGGGAGGTAGTAAGCCACATCCTCATATATCTTGATGTGAGAACTATAAATGGTTTGAGATCTCCTTTGACATAGTAGATGATCTCACTCTCATGAACTTCATACACGATGTAGAGAGGATGGAACTATGTTGTTCTCATGTATCCATGGTCTCCCAAAAAAGCATTGGAAGATGTATCCAGTCTATAATGTGAAACTTGGTCTTCCAATCATCTCTCCAAGACACTATGGAGCCTAAGGCACATTGACCTCACTTTTGGAGTGTGGATTCAATCTTACCATCTTAGCCTTAAATTCTTCTAGACACTAAGACTTCCCTAGTCATAAGACACTTCTAAATAATTAGGTAAACACTTAACCTAGCCTAAAGACTTAAGGGTTAACCATACATTAGGTTATGCCTTAGGATTAGGATAATCCACCTACCCTACAACCCAAATCCAATCCATGTTCACCTTCTTAAACCAAACCTCAAGTTCAATTCAAACATCAAATTCAAATCCAAATCCAAAATTCCAAAACCAAATGAATGAAGCCCATGATCAAATCCAAACTTGACCCTTCCTAAGCTATATGACCTATCCCATGGACTTAGCCAAATCTTAATCCAAATCAATCCAAAAATTCATTTTCTCATAATCAATTTATATCTTCAATCATCTTCTAAATATAAATCAAATCTACATTCAAATGATCAAAACTAAATAAAACTAAATCTAATTAAACCAAAACCCTTCCTAAGCCATATGACCTATCCCATAGGCTTAGCTAAATCTTAATCCAAATCAAGTAAAACCCTATTGATTTTCTAACAAATCAATCATATTTTCAATCTTCTTCACAAATTTAAATGAAGTATACATTTAAATCATCAAAACTAAATCAAATCAAAATCCAAACCTAAGTCACAAGACCCAACTACATGGACTTAGCCAAATTCCTTCATTCCAAAACCCAAATTCAATTGATTTTCTCATGAATCAATCATACCTTCAATCATATTCATAAATATAATGAAATCTACAATCATCAAGCCAAACCAAAATCAATCACAAGTCAACACTTTTGACTTGAAATGTTCAAATGAACCAAAACCCATTTGGACCCAAAGCCAATTGAAATTAAATTTATAAATTAATCCCAAATCCATATATAAAATCAACTAAATCAAAGTCAACCCAAAATCAATCCAACTAAACCCAATTGGTCCACTTGACCCAAAGTGGCCAATTTGACCTATTTGAGCAAAGTTCTAATCCTACCCAAATTGGATTGAAGCAAGCCCATCAAAACCTCCCATCATGATTGTTGATCACCCTAAGTTGATCAATTAGCACAAATTAGTCAACTTGGTCATTTGACCAAGTCAACCCCTTAACCCATATGAACCCAAACTAGCCAAATTGCAACCTATGCCAAATCCTTGAAACCAATGATTCATACCAAATCAAAATCAATATTTGAATATGACTTGACCTTCAATTGAGTCAAACCAAACCCATTGGTCCTCTTGACCCAAGTTGAAAAATTAAACTAAAATATCAAATTATGCCAAATCAAAATATAAACCAAATTGATTGCAACTAATGGCTCAAATTCATTCCAAATTGATTGTTGAACTTGACCAAAGCCATGGTTGGACCCTATGAATCAATTGACCTACTTAGCCCAAATTGATCTAAAGGGTCAATTTGGCCTAAATCAAATCTAAATCCAAATTAATTAAAACCAAAGCCTACAATCATCATCAATTGGTCAGCTAAACCCAAACCAACACCCAACCCAAGACAATTTGGCCAATTTAGTCAAATTGGCTAACATAATCCATTTGACCAAAATGAATTCAAATGAGCCAAAATAAAATCTTAGCCAAAGTAAACCAAAATAATTGAACAAAAACATCCTAAATGACCCATATGAACTTGACCCAATCTTTGGTTTGACCCAATTTGACCAATTGGACAACTTGACCTAACCTAATGTAATTGATCCAAACTTAACCAAATCAACTCCAATTGACTTGAAAGTTGGGCAAACTGACTTTTGGCTCATTTTAAGTCCACGCCAAATAAAATCTAATGCCATATGATAATTCTACCCTTGGGTAAAGGGCATCACATGAGACAAATCACCCATGTAAGTGGTCATTTTCATTCCTTGGCCACTTGGTACTCTCCTAATGGTCCACCTAGGCATGTAGGACACTGACCAACCTGATTGAAGGGGTGGTTGGGTTAGCCATGACCCATGGTTGGTAAAATCACCTTACCCTCCTTGTTAGAGCATTTGAAACCCATAGGATACCCATGATTCCTCTTTGGCATCCACCTCCACACCTTCAACCAACCAAGTTAAGCCAACTCACCTCCTCCCTACCAATAGAAGCCAAACTCGATCCCACCGTCTGATCAAGAGCAAGGGGGATACACCCCCCAGTTTCCACTCAAACACACACAAAAATCATTGCTCAAGCCAAGATGAGCTACCCAGAGCCATTCCACTAGCTCCCAAGCTCATTCTAGATCAAAATGCCATTCATGTCATCTCAAAATAGGACACTCCCATTTCTAACCTAACTTCTCCATTTCTCATT
>JAKCPB010002058.1:0-63035 GCA_021442155.1 Cymbidium sinense | reverse complement strand
ATTAAATAGAGTGAGCCACGAGATGAGAAAATTCTATTTACATGGGTGAGATTGGACATTCCAAAATATATCATGGTTAGACGACCATTGTTAATCCTTATGAGGAAACCTATCTATTTTTTAAGTCTTAGATACAAATATATCCAATAATCTTTTATCTTTTCAAAGATAACCAAAATACTTTTGAGGTTTAAAAATATTCCTACACCTTGAGAAACAAATCTAAAAAAAATTAAGAAACTTGCAATGAAAGTATCCTATTGAGGAATTTTCCATCGAGCAAGAATCTAAGAAGGATATCAACTTCCTTAATACACTTTCTAGAAGTACTAACACAATTTGATCTTCACAAACAAAAACTACATTTATTTCATATAATTCTTAAAAAATAATAGGGATTGTTGATTGTCAATAAGATTTTGGAACAAAGAGGCATTCCCATTCCAAAGGACAAAGACATCTTCAAATCTAGAGTAGAGGACTAATTTGTAACATGCAAGGGTGATTTGGGATTTTCTTTGAAGACAAAAATCATCACTGGCAAGTGACAATCAAAGAAAGTGGAATAAGGTCAATGGTAAATATAGCAGAATGCTTTGATTAAGGAGCAGGCAAAGATGGGTTGACAACCATGAGCACATTAGCTCAACAAATCTAAGATGGAGCTTGGAAAGTAAGAGATTGATCTCAACTTACATAGGTTAGAGTTGAGGCTAATGATAGAAATATGGCTTAAGAAGTAGAGGATGAAGTTCAAGAAACATATTAGATGTCAAAGTAGAGCAACTCAAAATTTCATTAAGGCTTAACATCTTATAAACACAAGGGAAAGGATACTAGTGACAAGTAGCTATCATGAAAGAGCAAGCAAGTGCATGTAGATTAAAAGAGATCAACCTAACGATCAAGTAGATTTGACTAATGATGCTGGTAGGATGCACGAAAGAAGAAGAGCCAATTTAGGCTAATATCTTATTAATTTTAAATAAATATAGATTTTGATTTTTTCTCAAAGTTTTATGCCATATTACTAATATATTTATATTCTTAAATAGATAATTGCATATTTATGAGGACTTTTAGAAATAATAATGAAAAAGTTGATTATTTAACTAAAATTAAAATTAAAATTTACTATTTATGCTCAAATATGATACATAAAATTTTCTGAAAAATAATATAGGCACATTAGAATAACCAAAATATATGTATCATACTTTTAAAAGTTAATATTATGATATACATCCATCATACATGAATATACCAAATAAGAAAAACTCTTGTAATTTCACAATACATTTTTTTTGTAAAGATACAAAGCAACAAACAACAATGTTAAATTAGCTTTAGAACATAAATCATCTTTATTATTTTCTTCTAAGATGTATAAATAGAGGATATATATTCAATTTAATGGCATAACTCTAAGGGAAGCTTGGCTTTTGTGCTATCCCCTACAAGGATTAGTAGATGGGTTCACTGTAGTTTGATGGGTGTCTTCCTTGATTGTTGAGCCTCCACCATGATAATAATTCTAGACTAATAAGAGCTACTAGAAGCACGACATATGGGTAATAAATTGCCCATCATCAAGCTATAAAATTATTGGTTCTACAATATCTTCATAGAATGTCTTGAGGTTTTATTCTTGTATTTATAGGCCATATCATTGATTAATTAAGTCCTTCCTCCTTAATTATATATTATTATCAGTTAAAGTGTCTTGCTAATTGATATAGGGAGGAAAAATAAAAAGTAAAGAAGTTTAGATAAAAATACGTTACTTTTCTAGGCTAAAATATATATACCATTTTTTCATGTTGTTTTGTTGTTTGTTTGAGTCACAACTTGAATGATGAAAACAAGCTTATCTTGTATTATTTGGAAGGGAATAATTTTTTTTACTGCTATTCAATAGTTGAGAGAATTATGATTAAAATCATATGTATCTTTGTACACCTAAGCTTCATGGAGGCACGATCTAATCCTTATCATTGATAAATATAAATTGTATTTTAAGATTAGTTGACCATTTAAGAGCACGTGATTTATGAAAATTGCTTAGGAGCATGTCAAGCTCACTATTAAGGTGAAGTCACCGAAAGTCATTCGGGTAAGAGTACTTGTCGTTAAGAAGTTAGTAGAGGAGGTTCATGAGACATGACATGTTTTGAGCAACGATGATCAAATTTATCATAATGATGGTCATTGAGTTGGTGTTATCAAAGTATATATCAATTATAAATTAGTTACAAATTAAATTCATATTTTATGATCAATTATTAAATTTTCTAGCTGAAATATCGATATGGATCTAAAAAATGTCAAAATTCATAATGAGCAAATCATTTTTTTGTGGCAACTCAAGAAATTTTTTTTGTCGTAAATAAATTATCATATTAGTATTTCAAATATATCATGTACCAACTCAAGAATATGTTATAACCAAATAAAATATCAAATTTGTATCACTTAATTTCGTCTCAATTTAAAAGCTTAAATTTTGAATTGAGAAAACATAGCACAATTTATATTTGATATGTTCTGTCAAAATTAATTTGATTAGTCATGAATCTCGAGAAATGTTAGAGTTAAAACTTTCCAAATTAAATTCAAAATTATCCAAATTTTGATTTTAGCAAACTTGTAGTTTAATCGAACATCTCCATATGATGAACTCATTAATACCAAACAAGCCCCAGTCAAGCACATAATGCATACTTAAAGGCATAGGGATATTAATTAGGGAATTAAATGATCTCTACATTTTGTATGCTTATAATCAAATCAAGCATCACAATAAAATAAATCCAACCTTATGTATTCTTATGATTATGAGGATCACTTCAGGCAGTTTAATAGATTGTTTTAGATTTTGTTTTATTTAAAGAGATTTTTGTTCTTAAAATTTATAAATAAATTTGATTCTCTACATGAGTGTTGTCAGGGGTGGGGGTTAGATGAAAGAATGGACAAAGCTTAGGAGTTTGTGGAACGTCCGCCACACAATTATAACTATTGAATCGCCATTACTCCACCTTCTCACCACAACCATTAGATGATTGATGCTTGATATTCGTAATCAAATCTCTATCGTTGGACTATTACTATCATCAAACTGCTATCAATTGACCTATGTCACCCCACCACTACCATTAAATCACTATTGTTAACCTCAATCATTGAATTTTTCACTAGATATCTACTGTTTGGCCACTATTGCCTAACCTCCTTTATTAGACAATTGCGGTTTGATTGTCATTGTTGGATTGCCCATACATGACCATCAAATCAAATCATTGCTTGACTATCACCATCATACCACTGCCTGACCTTCCAGTCATCAGACTATCATTAATGATTGCGACTATTTGACCACTATCACAAAATTTCCACCACATCATTTCCATCAAACCATGACCTATAATCTCACAACCATCATCATTTATCAACGATCACATGATTATAATCATCCATCAATGATCTTTTCTATCTCGATTAAGGTTTCCAATAAAGTTTGAATCAACATAGCCAATGACCTAATATGTAGTTCTTATTGCAAACATGTGTTAAGATGTGAAAATTGTATGTCGTAAGAACTCATGAGCCCACAAATACTCTTTTTTGTCATTACTATTTGAAATTTTTCCTTCTCATGCTCAACATAATTACTATTCAACTAAATCATATTATTGAAGATGATTTCCGTCCTCAACTTCAAGGCTCGACTTTGTAAAATTTATTATAAGTGTAACTTAGAGTGTACATGTATACTTGTCATAGAGATGATAATGGTTGAAGAAAAATTTTATAAATATCCCAAAAATCAATATGAACATGATTATAACTATTTCAAATAGACAAATGAAGTAGACAATATATTATTTAACATGGACTACACATAAGAGTATCATTCATGGACATGATTATGAAAAAAAATTAAAAATATTTCATTTTCTTTGAAAATAAAATTAAATTAAAAAACTCTTTTTATAGTTTGATTCTTTTCCATATAGAGAAGGCGAATGCCAAAGTGTTCACACATTTAGGAGCAGAGCTAGGAAAGTTTACTAGTGGGGCTATAAATTAAGGGACTGTTTGGGATCAATTTTGTTCTCTATTTTCGTTTTTATTTTTATGTTGTTTTTAAAAATATATTTGTTTAAAGTTTTTTTGATGTAGTTTTAATTTTATTTTCAAAAACAAATAATGTTGTTTTTAAAACACTCAAAATATCTAAAAGATTTTTTGAATGTTTTTAAAAACAACAACTACAATCAAACAAGTTTATTTTTAAGCAAAACATAAAAAAACAAAACTAAAATGCAAAATAAAAATAAAAAACAAAAGTGATCCCAAACGACCTTTAAGAATTTCAAAAAGCGCTTAACACTGCTGCTGCGAGGGATGTAAATGAGTCAAGCGATCTCAAAATTAACTTGAACTTGATTGATTTATGGAGTTTGAACTTGAGCTTTATTTTATTATTTTGAGTCAACTCATTTAGTATAGAAGAGATAAAATAATTATAATTTAAATATTTATTTTGATAAAAATGGCAAAAAAAATTAAGAACTTTAAAATAAAATAATAAGAAATTGCTTGCTTTATGATAGTAAGACAAAATTTTAAATATTTTTAATAATTATATACCTAAATTATTATACTAAATATTTTAAGTTATATATATATATATATATATATATATATATATATATATATATATATATATATATATATATATATATATATATATATATATATATTACTATTCAAATTTATATGAAAAAATTTATTATGATATAGTTGAGATGTATTTCATATATCATTTTATTGACAAAAATCATCATAATTTGCAATTTATTAAAATATTGTAAGTTATAATACTTTTAAGAAATTATTATTTGCAACAACTATATGGGTGAAAATGATTGAAATTTAAAAGTAAACTTTAAAATTTAGTTTTTATATGAATTAAAAAAAATTAAGGATAGCATAGATCTCTTTTTTTTTAAATACATATTATTAAATATTACTAATGAAATTTATTTAAGTTTATTATTATTAATTTGATTTATAACAATAAGTTAATATGTGTTTCATTGTAATAAATAAAATATTAATTTCTCTCCCATAACCTAGATGAACAATAGCACCAATTGGTAAAAGGACAACAAACAAAGCGAGAACCGCCCTCTTCATCTTGCTCCCGCTTACCAAGAAAACATAAAAATTTCTTCCTCCCTATTGTGGATTCTATCTGGGGCTGGCGAACGTGATGTCGAGGGAGTCGACGAAGCTGGTGTCGGTTAAGGGCAGTGAAAGCAACATTAGTTGAGCTAACGTGCAGTGATTTTGTTGGTGTAGGGGGCATAAGTCCCTAGTGCCCTCACTATAACTCCACCCTTGCACACATTAGTATTATCATTACAAGGAAGCAAACTGCAACAAAATACAACGTATATTTTTGACATGAATATAATAATTACATGAACGTAATCCAAAATAGAATTGGCATTTGAATATCTGTTGCATTCAATCATTAAGTTAGCTAGCTTGATTGAAGCCTCTACAAAGAATGGTGTCGAGAGCTTTAAGAACAAGCTGATGGGACAAGTCTGGGAGGTAGAAATCGCTATATTCTTTAACAAAATTATGAAGCATTGAAATCAAATTGCTTAACTTCTAAACACCATAGGTGTTAGAACTATAAGAAATTGGCAATTAAGAAATAAATTTAACATAACAAAGCAAATAGAAATAAAAGTAATGAGATTGAAATAGCCTCGGAGGAGGCATGCGGTGACTATACTTAGAGTAGACCAACCCTTGGGTGCACCAAATAGCGGCTCTCTTTCTACTCTTGAGATACAACTCGTCATCTTACTTTGATCGCATGCACCACGATTGATCGCAAAACTTAGTAATGTGTGTCTCTTGTTGCCCCAAAATGAAATGAAAAGAATGACAAGAAAAATTGTGAATGGAGAAAGGAAGAGAGAATATTCAGATTTTATTATGTCACTCAAGCTCACATTATCATCTATTTATAAGTGAAGGAAGAGCTCAATATTAAATCACCTAATTATGATTTATAGTCATTTTTAGCCATTATTTTAAGTTATGAATTAATTTATTTCTATTTAATTAATTTATATTATAAGTTATACTAATATTTATATTATATATTATAATAACGTTAGAATAAATATTATACGTTAAGAATATATATATATATATATATATATATATATATATATATATATATATATATATATATATATATATATATATATATATATATATATATATATATATATATATATTCTTTTATTATCCATTACAATTCCCTCTCCAATAAATAAATAAAATATTTATAAATAAACTTGAGGTGAATAAAATAAGAGATCATGACTAAAATTTTTTATTTTGGACAACTTTTATAATGCATTCGATAAAAGTACCTTCCGGGTTTGAACTTTCACTTAGTATAACCAAAATCTAACAATAATAAATACTATAGTAATCGTTTTGAACTAGGTATATAAATTAGTGTATCATTTGGTATACACATGATATGAAACACGTTATAAGTTCTACTCAATGGTGCACTTTAAAGGCCATACGCTTTCATCTTAATTCATAAGTATTTTAGGATCTGAATAAGATCTCATTGTAGCTATTAGCGGCACTTATATAGGTGAGATCTCCAAGATATCTTTACAATTATAATATCTAGCAAAATTTTTGCCTTTGATCTCATTAAGAGCTATAGCTCAACTTTATTTTCATTGCAGTTTAGCACAAATGAATATAAAGATGGTATTTATAATATAATATTTAAAGTTGTGCTTTTACAATTATTGATCAGCTTTGTTTTACCATTGAACATTCTATCTTGTTGTTTCCAATATGAATGTTGGGTTTCTCTGTGATACTATTTTAACCCCATCCCTTATAATGATCTCAATATAGAAGTCTTTGCAAGCCCTTTAGGTCAATGGATCAAATATTTTTCGAACAAATAAAATGGTAAGTAACAACACCTCTTTTATATAATTCATATAAAGACTCATGCCTTATTCTTATATGATATTTTTTATCATTATATTTTGCACTTTTTGCTTTTGCTATAGCTTAATTATCACTATTTATTAAAATAGCAGGTATATGTTTTTAATACAAGCTAAACAAAATAATAAACTTTTAAGCCACTCGACTTCAAAAGTAGCAAGACTAAGTGCTATAAATTCTGCTTTCATAGTTGATCTAGAGATTAATGTTTGTTTAGTAGATTTCCATGATATTGCACCACCACAAAATGTGAAGACATAACCACTAGTAGCTTTTGTTTCACTAGTGTCTAATCCAACTAGCATCACAATAACCTTCTAATACTATAAAAACCACTATAATTAATGCAATAGTTTATTGTACCTTTTAAATATTTAAAAATTCTTTCTAGTACTTTCCAATGAGTTTCACTAGGATTACTATTATATCTACTCAAATTTTCTACAACATAAGCAATATCAGATTGAGAATAATTTGCTAGAAGCATAAGACAACCAATTATTTGAGAATATTTTAATTGTGATACTCTATCACTTAAATTATTTATAAGATGTAAGCTAGAGTTATATGTGGACTTTGCGGGACTCACATCTTGAAAATTAATTTTTTTAAGAAGTTTTGAATATAATGTGATTGAGTAATAGAAATGTTATTTGCATTTCTATAAATCTTTATACCTAGTATTACATTAGCTTCACCTAAATCATTCATATCAAATTGAGTTGATAGAAATTCTTTAATATTATTTATAATATTGAGATTTGTACCAAAAATTAAAATATCATCAACATAAAGACATAAAATAATATAATCATGATCAACAACTTTAATATAAACACATGTATCAAACTCACTAATAAAAAATTCATATGTCAATACTATTTTATCAAACTTTTCATGTCATTGTTTAGGAGCTTGTTTTAATCCATATAAAGATTTACTAAGTTACAAACTTTATTTTCTTAACCTTTTACTATAAAGGTTGATCAATATAAAATTCTTCATCTAAATGCCATTTAAAATACAATTTTACATCCATTTGATGTATAACTAGATTATATGCTGAAGATACTAAAACAAAATTGTAAAATTCTAGAAACCGAGAATAAAATCAAAATAGTCAACACCACTTTTTTTGTATATATATCATTTGTGAATCTTGCTTTATATTTATCTATAGATTCATCTAATTTTAATTTTTTTTTTGAATATCCATTTACATTCAATAGTTTTACAACTTAGGTAAATCACAAAGTACTCAAGTCTTATTTGATATGATAGAATCTATTTCATTATTAATAGCTTCTTTCTAAAATGGTGCATCTATAGAATTCATAGCTTCATCAAAAGTAGTAAGATCATTTTCTAAAATAAATATTTCAGTTAAAAGAGAATAAAAATCATCACCTAAAATTTTCTCTTTTCTAATTCTTTTTTATTTTTTTTTCTAATATTTTCCATTGTTGTTAGTTAAAATAGTATCATCATTATTTATTATCAAATTTTCTATTGAAGATTCTTTTTTATTAATAACCTTATTTGACTCAAAAACTTGACAATAACTATGTCGAACAAGTGAACCACTAATTAAAATTCTCTTAATATTAAATATATAAAATTGAATATAATTTTAAATATTTTGATGTCAATTTTAGATCAATATCTCCTTCTCGACCACACTAGCTAATGCTCCATTGCCCATGCTTACACTTCCTCTTAGCGTATCCTCAAAGGAAGAGAATCATTGGCATTTGAAGTGATCTTATTAATTTATGGTTGAGATCGATTTTGCTCAAAAGTCTTATTACTTTCTTTGGATCTCTTATCTTTTTGATAATAACAAGCCTTTGCAAGATGGTTGGTTCTCTGCATACCCAACTTAAATCTCATTATGCTTTTTTATTTTTATTGCTAGACTAGTGTAAAATTTATTTCTTAAACTTTTATTAAATGGTTTAAAATTTTTTTGTTTAAAATTGCTCTTTTCCATTCTATTGACATGTGTTTGAGATTCAATTTTAGTGAGAGTTTCTCTTTTTCTTTTTGTTTTTTTTTTCTATTCTAAGTGCAATAATAAGATCGTTAAGAGACATCTTATTTCTATTATGCCTAAGTATTAGTGCAAATTGACTCCATGATTATGGTAATTTTCTATTATCGATGCAACTATAAATGCTTCCGTCATGCTTTTGCCAAGTTCTTTTAGATCATGAATAATATCTTGGATTTATTTACTCTAATAGGTGCTTGAATCACTCATTTTATATCCATTGAATGATTGACCAAATATTTTCTAGACCCATCTTTATTTTCATATTTTGATTCAAGTGCTTTCCAAAGCTTAAAAGAAGATGTTGATGTACAAAACATGTCATAAATTGATCGGAAAGAACACGAATTCCCAAGATAAAGAAAATTAATTTCTTGTGGAGATTTTCCTTTTCTAACCCTTTATTGAAAATAGAATTATTTTCTCTTTCGAATTAGGATCGGATGAAGGAGGATTATATATTACATTAATCCTAAACATGTCAACCAATATACAATTTTCTTTTGCCATCTTTTAAAGTGTGTTCCTATAACATTTTTCAACTTAACATCATCATGACAAAGCAATATTTGTGTAGACATATTTTTTGAATTGATGAAAATAATTAAAACTAAGAAAATATATTGATCTACTTTAAGATTGTTAGAACTATAAGAAAATAAATTGGCAATTAAGAAATAAACTTAACATAACAAAGCAAATAAAAATAAAAGGAATGAGATTGTAATAGCGGGAGGCATCGATGACACTATCCTTAGAGTAGATCAAGCCATGGGTGCACCAAATTGTGGCTCTCTTTTCTACTTGTGAGATAAAACTCATCCCCTTGCCTTGATCGTGCATGCACCACGACGATGTAAACTTCAAACTAACCATATCTCTTATTGCCCAAAAATGAAATGAAGACAATGACAAGAAAAATTGTGAATGGAGAAAGGAGAGAATATTCAGATTTTGTCATGCCATTCAAACTCACATTATCATCTATTTATAAGTGAAAGATGAGCTCAATATTAAATCACCTAAATATAATTTATAGTGGTTACTATTATTTTAAGTTATGAAATAATTTATTTGTATTTATTTAATTTATGCTACAAGTTACACAACTAATATTTATATTATAATAATGTTTTGAATAATAACATTAAGAATAATGTTATTATAATTATTAATATATATATATATATATATATATATATATATATATATATATATATATATATATATATATATATATATATTCCTTTATTATAATAATACAGTCTCATCGTCTTGTGAGTCCTCCACCATAACAAGCTTTTTTGCTGGTTTTGATGCAATCAAAAATCTTAATGCTTCGGTTTCTTCATATCATTGCTGATTATAAATAAGAGTAGTTCTTTGCATAAAATCGTAATGCTCTGCGATTGCGGTATGGCCGCTTGCACACTTCTTATAAATCGATTTTAGTAAAAACCAAATTGAATTAAGTGCAAGGTTTCAACAAGGCATTGCTCAGAATGAACTGCATAAATAGTTGAGGTTTCCAAATGCAGTTGGAAGCAATTTGTGCACTTGAAGGTGAGAGGCTCTTGCAAAAAAGAGTTTATGTAAAATAAGAGTTGATTCTTGCAAAAAATTATAGTTGTATGTAAATTATAGTTGTCTCGTTACATACCTTGATTGTTATATGAGCAATAAAAGCAAAAAATTGCTATATGAAACAATTCTTATATAAAATATAAAATAAAATATTTGAGAAAATATCATGTTTTCTTTAATGCTCATCTACCACCACATGACTTGTCGACCTTGTATTTCTTTCCTTCTAATAGTCAATTTCACTCTAAATTCACTTGTAGCTTGTTTATTGAGTAACATGCGTAAAACTCAATAGTTGTGACTTTTTATGGGCTTAAGTTATTTTGTGATGTCGCGATCACTTTTATAAATATTTCTACTTTTTTTTTGTTGGCATTGTTATCTAGAAAAGTTTTTATGCATCTTTTTTAGGACTTCTGCTAAGCCTCAAACTATTAGGTATTCCAACAAAATATCATCATCGACTATGCTCCATTGCCCCTTTCTCGAAAGAGTAGTAACTTTCATATACCTTTTTTACCTAAAACAAAATAAAAATATTAATATCTATTAAAGAATATTAAATAATATTATACATATCATCAACCTAACAACATATTAACTATCATCAACATAAGTATGCCACCATGAGTACTCTTTGGTTCTAATAAAAGCTTGTGAATGCATTGATAGGATAATTACTTGTCACACTCTAAAACAATTATATCTACTTTTTTATATTAACTTCATGTCTTTCATAGCACCCTTCAATGTCAGCCTTATGTGGTATTGATTTGTATAATAAATTTCTCTTTTCTAGTAGTTATTTTGTTTAAGTAATTCTCTACATATGACACTAGCTCCTCATTTCATGTAAAATAATTTAACTTTCTTTCTACTCTTTGTTCCATAAATCGCTCTATTCATATCAATCAAATCAACCATAGGCTTGCTCCTTGCTTCTCTAATCCATGAATTAAATGATTTTGCCATGTTATTTGTATTATAATAATTTTAATCTAAGACAAAAAATTTACTCCTTCACTAATTATAAAATAAAGTTAACAAGTAAGAATGAACATGTGCACACATTATTCTATAACTCGGACATCCTACAATCAAATTCATGATTAGTGTGTGCATTAGTTGACCACACTAAGGTTTGAATGATGTGACTCACTACAATGAAAGAACATTTCCAAGTTCTTCCATAGGTGACATAAATAAAACTTGTGCTTTGCATCTGGAAATAGTAGTTTGATTTCATCTCCAAGCCCCTTCTCCATATTTGATATAAATTCTAAATGATGCACCCCAAAGCCAATTGATTTTGCCAAATTTTCCAAAAACTATTGCTAGGATTTTTTTGACTCAAATTCAACAAGTAGAATTGCTAGTGTGAATAGTCCTATATTACTATCCAATTAATTTATATATAATAAAACACCCAAGTACTTTGGCTTCAAATGACAATCATCAAGACCAATTAAATGTCTACAACCTACTAAGAAACCATCGATGAAAACCATGAAGCAAACATGGAACTGCATAAAAGATGAATCATGCATGCTTAAAGTATATAAATTTTGCGAGTTTGGGTTATTATTGGTAAGTTATGCTTGAAATGTAGGTACATATCTATAATTATCATTAATCAATCCAAAAATGATCTTGTGAGGTTGTTTCATTGATCGCCATAACTTTATGTATTTTAGAGATAACCAATACAAATTAAGTTTTTTTATCTACCTTGGAGAGATGTCACGATTTATTTTCATAATTTCTTCAATTTTTTGAGTTACTCATGAAGAAGTTGCTTGTTTTGCTTTATTTACGTTAGCATAAATGTGTATGCTCTAATTTATGCACCTCAAAAGATTCACCATTTGCACATTATATTTCTCGTACTCTAAGGATGTCCATAATAAAATAAATATCAATGACTTGAGATTTATTACTAGATTGATTCTTCACACCAAAGTTCTTCATAATATCATTAGATCTCGAGCTTGTTGAAGCTTTAAGCATCCGAAGCCTACGCTAATGAAGCTTTTGAAGTGGTGATGTGTTTTTTTACATTGCAAATGTCATTTAAGAAAGCTGTAGTCTGCATTTTAAAGATAGTGGAAAAATTGCATTTTCTAACCTAACCTAGTAGAGTGTGGCCATTTAAAAGTATGGTCTAATTTTTTTTAAATAAAAATGTAATATCCATCACAATTTCTTAAATAGTAAGTTCTTTTATAACAACTCAACCACTATATTTCAATCTACAACTTCCTAAATAGACCCTAAATCTTCAACTCCAACTTGGGTAATTAGAAATCCTCATTCAGATCTTGAATGATAATTGTCTTACTACCCTCCCTAACTTATTGACCTTATCAACATATAGTAGCTTCTTTATCATATTGTGTTTTGACTACTACTCGGTACCCTCACTTCCATTGCACTTTGTAGTCATTTGCATCACTTCTACATCATTAGTGATAGACATATAGCTCTTACATGTTACTACCCTCCCTAACTTATTGACCTTATCAACATATAGTAGCTTCTTTATCATCTTGTGTTATGACTACTATCTCAACACCCTCACTTCCATTGGACTTTGTAGTCATTTGCATCACTTCTACAACATTAGTGATAGACATATAGTCTTGTTGATGTTCCAAATATGTGGTAATATAACAAATTTTCCCTAAGCCAACAAAATGCTTCAATCTCTTTCTTCAACACATCTAAACATATGATATCTTTTGAAACTTAATAGTACTTTGCTTCCCAACATTGTATTTTCCTCTTCACTTGATTCTTAACCTAAGTTCAATATCCTCTATATTTAAATATTTTAGACAAATATTTATCTTGATTGGCCATTAAATCCATTCAAAGTTGAATTTTTCAATCATCTTCAAATCAAAATTTTGCAAATTTGAAATGATAATTAATCAAATGGTAAAGGGAAATTCTTCTACAAGTTTTGGAATCCGTTGATTCCTACAAAAAATCATATATGATGATCAAATGCACTTTTACATATCTTGACAATCATAATTTCTACTAAATACTAATAAAATACTACTCATAAAATATTTAAGCTATAATGGGATACTTTGCTTCTCAATTTGTTGACTAATTTATATTTGGTGAGAACTATATGAATTAGTTTATAATAAAATAAGCCATATTCAATTTATTAAGCTCTATCAAATATATATGATGTATTTCCAAAAATATATATATATATTTTATATTAAGAATTACAAAATGTTTATCTAAATGTTTTATTTCCCACAAAATTTAATCTTACCATTTAAACCTTTTGAAGTTTGAGATGACTACAACACATTATTACCAAATATCTCATTTGCTAGAACATGTTTTGAACATCAAGTAACCAAATATTGCATCACTCATATCTTAAAATAAATAATGGTAAAAGAAAAACCAGTATGTTATTTTTGTATCAAACTATGCAGAAGAGCTTCAATGAGAAGAATAACTCCACGTGGTCAAGCTAGTTTAAAATGTCAATCAAAGTCCCAAAGAAAGATAAATTCTTATTTCGATTTTTGGCATCGCACCCCTCACTTTAGCCTTCCCATTTTCTTAGCAAACTAGGAAGAACATCGTCAAGAGGTGAATTCTTATTTCAATTTTCGGTCCTCGCTTTAGCCTTCCCATTTTCACTTTGCATAAACCGAGGAAGAACATCATCAAGAGGAATTCTTCCTTCTTTTTAGCATTCCTTGAAACCACTAATCTAATCTCCATATCAAATATCTAACTAATTCAAATAAATAGGATAAAATAGGAGACTATCTGGCCTTATTTATAGAATAAAAGAGGTTGTGAATGGGTTTGCTTTCAAAAAAAAGAGAATAAAAAATGAATGTAGAAGTTAATAAAAAAGAGGCAAACAGATGTGAAAGTTTGAATAAAAAAAAGAGGGAAAATGAGAATTACTTTGAGGGTAAAATCTTTTTAAAATAACAAAAAATTATCTTTGAACAAGGCTTAAAAAACATGTGCATCAGATGCAACTCTTTGTACAAGTGCAGAGAGGCAATACTAAGTCAAAAATCTATAAAATCTTGATTCTTTAATAAAAAAAATTGAGGGATTTATTCTAATTATGAATTTTAAAACCAATGAAATCAATAATTAAGTGAAATTATCTAAAACTATAAATTATTTGTATGTGCTAATAGAGATTTAAGAATAACAATGTCACAAAAATAAGAATGAATAAAAAAATGAAAAACAAAATCAATCTCATAATTCAAACAAAATTACTTAAAATTACTATACACCCCAGATATATCTAATGCTTAAATTAAATGTGAGTCTTATTATTTCTGGTAGTGTGGGTTGCTTTAAAAAATAAAATTATATAGAGTTTCAAATCTAATAAGTTCAAAATAGTATAATTTTGAATAAACAAAGTTGAAAAGATCTAAACTTATAAATATATTTAAATTATCAATTTTTCTTCAATTTAATAAATCAAATCAATCTCAAGCTTTAATGAAACTCAATCATTAAAACTTAAAGCCATCAATCTACATAAATATTTATGGTGGTGACATTAAAACTTAGCTCCATATTCAAATCAAGTATTCTACTATGTTCACTCTCAATCAATCTCTAGTATGGGCGTCATGTCCTCTAATTATGCTTATAGGCTCCATATAAGCAATTACGAGTCCTCATCTATTTGGCGAAAACTCCATTATATTACGATCATATAGCCCGTATGCTTTCAATGGTTCTATTTGAGTTTGAATCATAGGGTATACTTGATAGTGCAAACAACACTATGTGCTAAAAGGTAGACTTAAGATTGTCTCCTTAACAAACCACATGTAATCTAAAGATTTCTTGAATCGTAATCATGTGTTTAAGGATCCTTTAGTTGAATTACTACCTCATCAAATAGTAGTAACCATGATGTCAATAAACCATGGGTGCTAGATCGGACACGTCATCATTCTACCAACCATCCATATTAAGATAAAATGATGAATTTCATAATGTAAATTCTTAAAATTCTACATGATGCTACTATACACTATGCATTAAGCGATTTAATGACTAGCCTTAATTGAAAGTTCTCTCTCACTCATTGGGAGGTAATAATATAGGGCTTGCTCATAGAAAACACAGCATCTAAAGTCTTCACAAAATGAGGGGATATCAAGTAGTGTCTTATCTACTATTCCATGTATTCTAAAATTACACCACACTTCAAATCATACTCTTCAATATCAAAATATATGGAGGTGTGAATTTTGAGCAAGGTGCTTAATTAATTAAATGGTTAGATGAAATTTAAAAATGAACCATCATAATTAACTCATTTAATAATAGTTTTTAATTTATGTGCTTAGTTAGTATAAGGATTTTCAATAAAATTATGATTCTTCATTGGGTGGGGAATTATAAAAGTAATTAGCTTAATCTTCTTAATTTAATTATTTATTAACATGAGCTTAATTGCATTAGAATTCTTAGATATTGAAAATTTTATTTATCAAGCATATCATCATGATCGCTCTTGCTTAATAATTAATCAAATTAAGAGATTTTTATAGGGTAATTAAAATGAATTATTAATAGGCCAAAATTAATTAATTCATAAAAGCCACTTAAATTTTGTTTAAATTTATTAACAAATAAACATGGATATGGGTTGAACACTAACTATTATTTCTTGTATTTAAGTTTCAACAACTTAAATATTAAAGTTAAACATTAAATAAACTATGATTAAATTTAAGAGTTATTTATCTAACTTGATTGTACTTTTCTAATGAAATCAAGCATGTTGTGTGATGGTATTCAATTACTTCCTTTCAATTAGTATAAATGTACATGTCATGTGCTTAATGTATTTATGTTTAAAAGTTAAGAGAATATGATTGCATTTAAATTGCATGAATTAGACAAATATTATCATATGGTGTGGCTATTATCATTAGTAAATCTTAAGCTATTTTGAAACTATTTGTTAATTATGAATTTTAAATCAATGCTTATTATAAATAACTAATTATGTGAAAATGAAATGTTCATTTACTTGTAATAAAAAAGATGTCAATTGATAATTTTATTCATATATTTATACTTATGTATTCATGTATTTGAATTGACAAGTATATTGTGAACATCAGAATACAAGAGTAGCCCCAAGGAGGTATTAGATAATCTCACTTCCATAGTTTAACAATGTACTTGCTTGTTTAATTTAATTTATGTGCATGTATATATTAGAATATAAATTGAAATCCTCTATTTGCCATTAAGCTTTTCATAAGTAAAAGATATTTATATAGAACCCTTTTCATGATTTAATTTCTATGTTTATGTATATGTTCATGTGTATTTGAATTTGCAAGTATATAACATGAACATTAGAATACGAGACTTTAAGTAGCCCCAAAGAGGTTTTAAATAATCTCACTCTCCTGATTTAACAATAACACGTACTTGATTAAATTTCATATACATGTTTGCATATGCTTAAATATGAGATGAAATCTCTTTTTTCTATTAAATTCATGCATCAACATTCATTAAGTGTGTAAATATGAGATTATATATATATATATATATATATATATTCAAATATTGAATAAGCTAAAAAATAAGAATGTGAATGTTATTGATAATGAAAGAAAGTATTTGAGTATTACTCATGTTATGGTGGCTTAATTTCATGGGTCTTAAGATGCCTTTCATGTATGGATAAGATTCATTAAGATTAATCTAAACTTAGGCTAAAATAAAATTCATAAATGGTCTATTAAGAAAGTTAAAGCAATAGTAATCTATCTTTGGAAATCTACTTTGGTTATGGATGAAAGAGTAAAGTCTTTTTCTTCTCTTCATAATGATTAGATCTAATCTAAAGTAAGAAGTGAACATAATACTAAGTTAAAAACTCAATCAAGTTCCTAAAAGACTTAAAGTGATAATGGGTAATTTAAACAATCCTAAACTATGACATAACATATTGATTACTTTATGTTACCATTCATCAATTGATTTTATACCTTTACTTCATGGCCTCCGTCCTACATCTAAAATTTGGTGTTGTAAGCTCAATGATTCCATAGCGGTCAAATTCGGACATGTAGATTGTTAGAATGATGTGAAACTGTATATGTGTTCCTAAAGGCCTTTCTGAGTAATGCTATGAAACATATGGGAGGTGATCGACATGTGTAGACCTAATAGCTATGATGTGTGCACATGGTATATGGTATGCTTTACTTTACCATAAGCACATGCACAACTCATCGATGTAGGTCTACATGAAATGATCGATAGCTAAAGTCAAATACTTCATACTTATGGAAGTTAATACAAGTTGAGCAGAAACCTCCTCACTCTCAAATCTTTGCAAGGTATATCTAATTCACAAAGTGATGGGTGACTCATTTGACATAATCGCTTTTCTACACCCGATTGTCTAAGAAATAGTGATACAATGTTGTAATAAATTGAACAAGTCAAAGCTTATATGGGTAGGCCTCTAGCTCGATGAAGGACTCCATTAAAGCATTCTACTGTTGTTGTCATTAACCCATCAATTCTAGTATCCTATAACAAAGTCCACCTAGTGATATCTCAGGTGATCAACCAATCATATACTTCTTGCTTCACATTCTAATGTCATGCATATGTTGGTTGTAAAATAATCGTTGAAAATAGTTTGTGCTATTATATTATATTGATATATTGAACTCCTCATAGCATAACAAATATCATTCATCGCTTATATGGTGAATGATATGATTCCTCCCAACTACTAAAATAGTTGTATAGCTTTCCTTGCATCCCAAGCTTTCATATATAAAATGCATACGTTAAATTTAACTTCTATTTGTCCTATTATCTCCCTAGGCTTCAAGTCTATTTGATGGAATGATCGAATGTAATAGCATATGAATTTGAAGTCCGTGGTGACCACCTAAAAATTCTACATGCACAAGTGTGTATATCAATGGTTGAAATTTTCTATGATCCGCTAACCTCTTACTTTTAATGAGATGTAAACACCACTGACAATGTCTAAACGAGTAACTGTGGTGAACACCTTTAATGGAAAAATGAGTTTCAATTAAATTAATACAACAATATTCAACATTATTTACTATGGACAACCCATTTACTGCACATTGTAAAACAGATTTGGTTTGGAATATCATATTCTTTACAAATTCTATAGGAATAAGTCCTTCAGACAATATGTTTAAATCTCTTATTACACTATTAACATTGAAGTTCTCATCTCATTCCTCGGTTGTATGACAAGTTCATACATACCCGTTGGAAGTCATCATAGCTTCTAGATTTTCTACATTAACTATAGAGTGTGTTGGAAATCACGACCCATTATTTTAGTTTGCTCCATTTCTTGGTGCATATATTCGTCGTTATTGTCACTTGCCACTATCCATCATCACATACTCATCCCTATGCGGCATAATTATTCGTCATCCCTTATCTGAGTGGAATCAACTAAATAATGTATGCAACTCCACGAATGGAACAAGAACTATATGATAATATTAATTAAAAATGATTGAATTATTTTAGACTTGTAGCCTAAAAGTACATGAGTTCTAGTCTAGATAACTGAATTCAAGTGTAATACCGTGATGAGGTCCTGTATGTCTTGAGCATTATGTTCATGCAATATCAATAATGATTTTCATTTGGATGTAAAAAATTCTGATTTACTTTGAAGCCTCTATGAGAACATATTCTGTGATTTCATCATTCTAAACATGCATTGTAATAAAATCTTCACTGACAAAAAATGTGCATATAAGAGAGATACTATTCCTCCTTAGATTAATTTTAAGAGCATGAATAACTTTGCATGGTAGTTAGTCATAATTCAATTGTGTTGTGATATGAATTGGCCCGCTGGAATACTTAAGTGCAAATTCATTTTTTAAATCCAATTCACCATCATAGAATAACATGAAACACGATGTTTGCTGATCATTATTATTATTATATTATTTGAAATTAATCATTAAACATATTAATACTCGGTTGTCAAATTAAAATTGACCTAAAAATTATTTGTTAATATGTATAAACTACGATTTTTTCATCATAACTTTAAAGAAGTTTTTTTTTTTGTAATCATGGGATAATTAGCACTTGGTTATTGTGACCCTTAATGGTTCTTATTGAGATGAATACTTTCATAGTGGAAGCTCAATTCGAGCAATTAACTCAATGTATATTGTTGTATACAAGCAAAAAATGCCTCTCATTAAAGATCCTTGAATTAATCCTTATGAATTAATAAAGAAGCTTTAGAAGCCTCAATTTCTAGTACTTCAGCTTCCATAACAGCTCTTGCTCTCTTAACTTGAAAAAAAAATTTCCTTAAAATTTGTAGAGGTTTATCTTATGCTGTTTGAAGTAAGAACAATAAAATTATTGCTCTCTTAAATTCTTTTTTTAATCACTTTCTGCCATCTTATGTAATATATGCATCTTTCTCTCTTGATTATATTATCCATCCATACATATATGCATACATACTTACATATATGATGAATTAGCTCAATATTATCGGATAGCAAGCTTAATAAGTCCATTCCTTTGAGATTAGGAACATTAAATGAATACACTGATAAACTAGCACTCATTTTGTGATATAGTTTAGTAAATTGAAAATTGTTAAAATATATACTATTTGTAAATGAGTTGAAAATGGTAATCTACAATATAAGATTTACATATGAATCAAATCTCATCGACCTCGATAATGATTTTATCATTTATGAGTCACATATAAGATACAACAATAATCAAATCACAACTAAAAGCACCATTAAAATCTAATTTTACTCAAATACTTTGACAATCAATATTATTCAAATTATGAAAGATACCAACAAAAGCCCACCTTTATAAATTCTAAATCATTTAAAATTTTACATTCAAATCAAAAATTATTTTCTCATAAAATCAAAATATTTATTATAAAAGTATACATAAAATTGATGATTAAAAAAATCTAATTTTTAAAAGCACTCATGCTATTTGCGATATTTAATACAATCTATTTAATCATTACATTAAAACATTTGATGTTTCTTAGAAACAACAAGTATATTATTACATATAATGAATTACATTGTTCATCTTCTCATATTTTGTTTAATCAAATATTCACAATATTTTTAATCATCTTTTTGCTTAAATTGTTCATTCAAAACTCATACATTATTTAAGTCTATTCTATTTTCAAGATATGTAAGCAAGCAAGCTAGCAATTATTATTGAACATAAAAAAAATATCAATTTATCTCTTTATTATCTTACTTGTGTGCTTTTAGCACTTAGAATTCAATTGAAATTACTTTTTTATCAAATTAGTTGTTAAAAATATTTGTATTATAAAAAAATTAATTAAAAAATTTAAGAACTAAATGAATAAAAGTGTTTTCGAAATAAACTTCACAAGTCATGCAACATTTAATGGATATGAATGGAGAGCATTCATAAATTTAACACATATTTGTTTTAAGAAATGACAAAAGATCTATAAATATCCTAACAAATTTGAACAAAGCTAGATATTGATTTTTTTCACTTCCTAAGGAAAAATATATAATAAAATTTACATCTAAAGCATAGATATTAATTTTACAAAAGGGACGATCCTAAGACTTTCCAAAATGGGGTAGAAATGATATGAAAAATCTAACTTGTATGTTATGCATGTTACTAGCATAAGGGAAGGCTCATCTCCCTATCCAAACTCGAAGGACTTCTTTCATTGAAGAAATCACCTTTCGGTTTTTAAAAATGGAGGCAACTCCTTCATCTGCTGTCAGAAATTCAATTAATTTTAATTCAAAACTTATATTTTGTCATGAAATTAATTTTAGAAATATTAAGACTTTAAATTTAGAAAATTAGTCATAATTTTTTAATACAATTGGAAAGATTATAGTTTAATTATTATAATGTTTTCATAACTTTTATATAATAATAATAATAATAATAATAATAATAATAATAATAATAATAATAATAATAATAATATAAGCAAATTCAAAATTAACAAATTAAATATTTATTTATCAAATTAAAAGCAGAAATTAATTAAATAATATTTGTAAATCTGAAAGAAAAAAATTTAATTTAATAACCACAAAAAATACAATTATATATATATACATATAATTGTATTAATTTACTTAATTTAGCAAACATACATATTATCTTCCATTAGATTTTTCATTAAAAAATGTATAAATAATTATCTTATTAGTAAATGTTAGAAACTAAAATTTTAAAATTTTCATCTAATCGATATTCCCATCTTACTACTTGGTGCTTCCAAAGGGTCATCATGACACAAAAGATATCCATGTTAGGTCATACATACAAATGACTAAATTTGTGCTCCCCAACCTAGTATGTTATAAGACTTATATAAAATAATAATAAGCATGAAACCATTCCACAAGTAGTAGTAAAAAAAATTAAAGTATGAGTTTATATAGCATACCTTCCCGATCTTAATGACCATCCAATAAAATAATGTATACATTTTCACGGATTAACACCCTCGGACATTTGTTGATCACTTATCCATCTAAAATGAATGTAAGATGATGATAAGTGCATGATAGTTCAAGAACAATTTCAAAGCTCAATGCTTGTTAATGGAAAAACATGTATAAAAAAGATTTTGCATCATCATCATTATCATTTTCATATTTAATGTTATTCTAAATCCTTTAGCTTGCCTTTGAATAATAAATATTCTTATATTAAGCTTTATGAGATGTTAACTCTAGTGCAAATTTTTTTAATGCAATCTTGAGCATTCCTATTATCTTTCATAATCTTTACATACAAATTTTATCCACTATCTTATTAGTGCATTTTCTACCAATATAAACTCTATATAAATTTTTCAACATCTTATCTTAAATAAACTTAACTATCTCTTATCTTAAATAGATGGCATTAATGTGACAAAACAAATGAGGGGAATTGAATTTTGTTGTGAAAAAAAAGTAAAAAATTCGTCATAAACAAGAAATCAGCAACCAAAATTTTTGAAATCAATTTTAGGTATGTTATCGAGGAAAAAAAGATCTAGCTCAACTCATTGTCAACTCTACACATGCATATTAATTAAAATAAAATGATCATTATAGCTTAATGTTATGTAAATGATTTACTTAAGACTATAGGTAAAAAAATGCATATGTAACAATAGGGAATTAGACTATTAAGCTTCAAGCCAACCTAATAGCTATGATTGATGATGACAAGTAAAATAGTAAGCAAAATGGAAAGCAAAAAATAATTTGAAAAATCTTTCAAATTTTGATATGAGATTTTCACATGGATGTTAACAATTTAAGTTGTTTGGGATACTTTTATATGAAAAAGTTGTGATAGCTCTTTAAAACTACTATATAAAAATTAGTGGGTGTAATTTTTTTTTTTTTACAAAATCAAATCTCAATTTTATGTAATAGATTTATTATTAAGCTTCACATAGATTCCTCAAAACAAAATAGAAGCTTCCCACCTAGATTCCTCAAAATAACAAAAATGAAGCTCTCAAAATGCATTTTCATTTAGAAATCTCTCAAACATACTCAACTTCACAAACATGGAATAGAAAGGAAGAACTTATGGAATGTACAAGTCGGTTAAGATAACAATGAGTATAATAGGCATAAATGAATTCCATTGAAATACTAATGGCAAAAAAACTAACCAATTTTAGGCCCCCAAAATCTGAGTTTTTAGCTAAGAGGACAATGATACAAAAGAAACACTCAAAGGCAATAGAAAATGCACCGTCATTTTGAACAAATATATCAAGAATTTTATAACATCACACTTGTTGCATGGGATCCTCATGGGTAAAATGACATGAATGGTTATGTAAGTTTAATTGCTTTAACACTAGTATAGTTAATTGATAATCAATGTTTGGAAAATGGCATAACGTCCACTCAAATTAAAGTCATATTTGTTTGTGTGAATATTAAAATGCTATGGGAGTGATAAAGAACAAAGAAGAAACTATTTTAATAATTATAGTTTTCTCTGGCCTTTTCCACTAATATGTCATAGCAAGACTCCTTGATAAATTATAGTTTTCTCACAATCCTTTTCTTCTATTTTAAAGCAAATGAGTAAAAGCAATATTAAAGAAAAAAGCATTAGAAATATAGATGACAATCAAATGACACAATATAGAATCATGGGCTGCGTAATAAGAAAATCATGCACTTATAAAAAATTTCAACATACATAATGGCCTATAACTCAGTATCTAGCTTCAACACTAGAAATGGCTACAACAATCTTTTTATTTCTTTTCTAACTAACAAAATTTCTCCAATAAAATGCAATATCATAAGGTAGACTTCATGCCTTTAATTGACCATCATAATCAACTTAAATGATTCAATATTCGGATGCTCAAATGTAATATTTAGCACTCATACTTTGTTATACTTCAATGCTTTTTATTGGATTTTACATGTGTTGACTAACTTTCAATGGAAAATGAGAACCTTTGATTGGATGAATCATCAAGAGGTTCTTCATCATATATAACTTGAACCTCCATAGAAGTACCAATATTCTTGACAAAGAAGACTCACTTCTTTGAGAAGAACGTTCGGAAAAATAACTTTAAAAATCTTCGTCATCTTTATAGGATGTTTGGGGAGTTCATTCTTCATGAGTTTGAATGATTTATATTCAACCAAATTTCTCCTAACATTATGTTAGAGTTTATTTAGATGAGTTCTACTTCTATGAGCGTAAGCATCCATAGCTACAACAATAAGAAAACACTCTTGATTAAATTGAAAATAAATATAAATCACGATATAAATCGATATTTAGTAGTGTGGTGTGAATGTCTAAAGAAAAAAATGAATAGTCCCATCAAGATCCTATAGTTTCATCATCCCTACGTTGTCATCTACCAACATCGAGGGCTATTAGTAATGTCCAAAAGTCTAATTAGCGTCATGGGTTGTCTCATCTCAAATATCAGACTAGTGTTGTAGTGCAAGTGTTACCTGAGTGCAAGTGTTTATTTAAGTTAGACTTTAACTATAAGTGTTTATTAAAGTTCAGACGTATGTATGTAGGACTTACATCCATATAAAATTAGGTCATGTTTATATGGAAAACATAGGTTAGGTTGGGCTTACACCCATTGAAAAGCTAGTTAGAATTGGTGGTGCTTACATTACAAGCACAGGCCAAACTTATGTCTATTAGAAAGCCATTAGATTGGACTTACTTCCCTTTGGAATGCCAGATAAGATTTAAGTTGGACTTACATCACTTTAGAATGTTAGTATGAATTTAGGTTTACGCATAAGCATATGTTGACTTACATTCATTTGGAATGCCATAATTATGAGGGTATTGCAAAAGTGAACATATGGATTCTACTTACATCCTTGGAATTGCCATGGGTGATGTTGCATGGCAAACATGTAGATTGGACTTATATCCACTGGAATGCCATAATTTTGGATTGGTTGATGTTTTCATTGCAAACATATATTGGACTTACATCCTTTTGGTATAATAGTATGAATTTAGAGTTTGCATAGCTAACATATGAGTTGAACTATTCTTCTTTTGGAGTATCATTTAGAATTTATAGTTTGCATAAACTTGGACTTACCTCCCTTTGTTTGCATAGTGAGCATGGATTGTATACATCCCTTTGGAATGCTAGATAGGGTTTAGGAAAATTTCCATGGTGAACATGCAGATATATATATCCCTTTGAAATGCCAAATAATATTTAGATGTTCACATGGTGAACATATGAGTTGGACTTTCCTACTTGAGTGCACAAAATTTATAGTTAAGCATAATGAACATATGAGTTGGACTTACCACCGTTTGGAGTGTCAAAATTATAGGGGTGTGTGTGTTCGCATAGCGAACGCATGGATTGAACTTACATCCCTTTGGAATGCTGGATAGGGTTTTTGATTTATATCCTTTTGAAATGTCAGATAAGATTTAAATATAGAAAACAAATGAGTTGGACTTACCCTTTGAAGTGTCGGAATTATAGGGTGTTTGTATAGCAAACGTGAATTGGACTCCCATCCCTTTATGGGATATGGTTTAGGAAAGTTAGCACATGAACATGTAGATTAGACTATCCCTTTGGAATGTTAGATAAGATTTAGATGTTTGCATAACAAATTCATAAATTTAATGTTTGCATTTGCAAATGTATATTTTTTTTATTCTTACCTTTGGTGGGCAACACCTCAGACTAGAAAACCAATTCCTAAGCTAAAGAGGTAGTTTCGGGCTAGAAAGCGGCCTAGGCAGAGGAATCTTCGATGTTGGAAAATCATTGCAACACTATAAGGTAGAAATTTATATGCCTCAAGACTGGCTGGTGCTCTGAAATCAACATCGCATGCGCGTAAAAAAAATTTGAACTATGTAATGTTCCAAAAAAAATTCATATGACTAATTGATTAGCACCAAAAGTAGCATCACGGAGCTAGTCAAAAAAGTCATTCAAAAAAAGACTAGTGGGTGGACACATTTAATAGAGAAGACAACTTTCAACCACGACTTTGTGTCGAGGCGTGCGCCAATGCAAACATGTAATGCTATTGTGTCGATCATAATTAATGATAATAAATATCATAAATGTATCTTTTGATGGGATGCTCTTGACCAATGCCTAGCGTTGCATCGCGAGCACTGCGATGCCACTTTTTTTAGAAGCAGAAAGCTTAGGCTGCAAAAGCGGCATCATGACCTGATATCTATAAATTGGATCATTGGGCTATCTATTTTTCATTCTAAAGTCTTTGTTCCTTGAAGAATTCTTACAACCTTTCTCTTTTAGTCTTTGCTCATATCTAGGAGAGTAAATATATCGGTCAAACACATTCACAAGGGTAATAAGAGCGGCCTAAGCGGCGCCAATTTGTTAGCGTAGGTAGAGGAAAAGTATAGCATGCTCACATGCGTCTCGCCCGTACTCGGCGTCGGTCGCCATCATCGACTACCATCACCAGTTGTCACCGCCACCCACTGCCGTAACCACCACCATCGGTACCGCCGTGATCATCGCGGCTGGCCGCCTCGACCATCGTCGCCATCTCCGCCGGTCACCACCATCATCGCGTTCTTCCCGCGACTACTGCGGTCGCCTTCTTTGTTACCGCCAGCGCCGTCGTTCCACCACCATCAATCCTCGCATGAACCATCATGTTGGTTATCCTCGCCACCATCATTGCCGTCGCCGCGCCGACCACTTTCAGTCGTCGGGCATTGCCATCGACCGTCTGATCCGCCACCTAGCCATCGGCGGTCACCGGACCCTCGTCATCATCGATGACCTTCATCGTCGGATGGTCACCATCATCTACTAGCAATGACACGAATGTATATATTGTTGATTGGATTCCCATTGTCATCCCTTCTATATATACAATTGTAAGCCGTTATCGGAAGATTTTGTACTTTGAAATAGTATACATAGTGGAAAATTTTTTCGGGTGGGCCTAATTTTTACCCTCTTCTTGGGGTTTTTCCACATAAAAAATTCTGGAGTTTTCTTATTAATTTTTCAAACATCTGTGTGTGTGTTGGATTCCGCAACAAAGTTAAGGCGTAAACTTTTATTCTACCTCAACAAAGTTTGGCACCGTCTGTGGGAAAATTCCCATTATTTCATCATGTATGATGACCAAGTTTCCCAACCTCGGATAGATCAAAACCACCAGCGAGGTGGAGCATTTCAAGCTTTTAAGGAGCGCATGCGAAGAATGAAGATTCATCAAACTTCAATCCTTCAGCTTTTGTTGGAGACTGGGGGGCAACTCTTAATTTCAAAAGATTATCCAAATCAATATTCTGGATATCTAATTGATTATCAATTCGAGAAGCAAGTCAGCAATACCAATGAAAAAGGAAAGGTCAAGGAGCAACTTTGGCTACAAGCTCAAACAAATGTTTCGATTTGACCTCTTCCATATAAGTTAACATCATCAAGTAATACTTTGCCAAACAACCTCGGATAGGTCAAAAATCCTCAACGGATTCAATTCGATCTCTTTCATATAGGTTAACGTCATTGACCAAAGACTCTGACAAACAACTTCGGATAGATCAAAACTTCACACCTACTCCACACAGGTTAACGTCATCGAGCAAAGACTCTGACAAACAACCTCATATAGGTCAAAACTCCATAACTACTCCACACAGGTAAGAAGTCAAATAACACTTTGGCTAATACCTAGGATAGGTCAAAAGGTCCTTGGTGGACTTCCCACGACCTCTTCCATACAGGTTAACGTCATCGAGTAACACTCTCACGAACAACCTCGGATAAGTCAAAAATCCTCAGCGGATTCAATTCAACCTCTTCCATGCATGTTCGTCATGGGTAACACTCGACAACAACCTCGGATGGGTCAAAATCTCGATTGGATTCAATTCGACCTCTTCCATACAGGTTAACATCATCGGGTAACACTCTGACAAACAATCTCGGATATGTCAAAAATCCTTGGCAGATTCAATTTGATCTCTTCCATACATGTTGACATCATCGAGTAACACTCTGACAAACAACCTCAGATAGGTTAAAATCTCGGGTCAATTTGACCTCTTCCATGATTAATGTGGTAACACTCGACAAATAACCTCGGATAGGTCAAAAATCGCAATTCAATTGACCTCTTCCATACAGTTAACGTCGCCCGTAACACCGAAATAACCTTGATGGGTCAAAATCCTGATTCAATTCGACCTCTTCCATAGAGGTTAACGTCATCGGGTAACACTCTGATAAACAACCTCGGATGGGTCAAAAATCCTCAGTGGATTCAATTCGACTTCTTCCATACAAGTTAACGTCATTGGGTAACACTCTGACAAACAACCTTAAATGGATCAAAAATCCTCAGCGATTCGATTCAACCTCTTCTTTTCAGGCTAATGTCATCAAGTAACACTTTGACAAATAACCTCGGATGGGTCAAAATCCTATTGATTATTACCCTCACATGCAAGTTAACGGCATCAAGTAACATCATGGAGAATGATACTTTGAAATTATTCATCAGACTTTCTGAGTTGCTCAAATGATGATTCTTAATTAACGCTTCCCCTCCATCTTGGCAATTATCAACTGTTGAACCATCCATTGAAGTTTCAAGAAATCCAATTTCCTAGAAGTAGAACTACGGACTATGGTCATCGCGCCGGCCGTCGCCGGTCACGCGACCATCGTCGGCCCTCTCCGCCGGTCACCACCATCGTTAGTCATCGCACCATCGGTCGGTCATTGCTCCATCGCCGATCATCCCCACCGACCACTACCGGCCGCCACCATCGGACACCACCATCGACCGTTGTCATTATTAACCATCGTTGTCGGTCATCATCTCCAACCGGTTGCCGGTATCACGACCACCATCGTTGGTCGCCCTAACTTCACGACGGGGCGTTGACGATCTTTTGAGGGAAAATGAAACCACGTATGTACCATGAACCTTGATCACCTCAAACGATTGGTCAGCGAGGCCAATTGACACCTCTTTAGGGAAAGAACCACGATGTATGCTTGATCGCCTCAAACCGATCGGTCCAGGCTTTGATGCCTCTTTCGAGGGAAAATTGGAGCCGACGTACCATGGGCCTTCATGCCTCAAACGGTCAATCGAGAGGCAGTTGACACCTCTTTCGAGGAGAACCACATGTATGCAGGGCCTAGATCACCTCCAGACAACCTTCTCCTAAGAAGAAAAGAAATACCAGAGCATATGAGATGTGTGCCATCTCCCTTGGCCCCAAGGAGGTTTTTGTAGATACCCTATAGGGGCAAAAATATCAAAAATCACTGAAAATAGCAAAAATCCTCTGAAAATTGCCCAAAACGGGTGAGAATGGGCCAAAAAAAAAAACAGACATTTGGGTTTCGGGCATTTGCGGATAATGCGTCCGCACCTGCGCTGCTGCGACGGAGCGCCCGCTTCTGCCATGTAGTCCGCCCGCTCGCCCTCTGACCCGATCCGCTTTGCCTATCGCTGGCAGCTCTCCGGCCTCTTCCCGCACCGACCCACGCACATGACCCGGTCCCGCGTTTCCCGCATCATGATCGCTGCATGCGCGACGCGCTGCGGGGCGCAAATGCCAGCGCAATGTAAATGGGTCCATAACCCCGAACCTTGCCATCCATACCGCACACACCTGAGCTGCACCCCTTGATCATAATCTTGTACTCACATGAAGATCTGTTCTTTTAAAATGTATAGTTAATGGACCTGCAAATTTCATTGAAGAATTTGCTATTTTCAAGTATTTGGCGTATATATTTTTGGACGATTGAGATAATGTCATCCAAAAATAGGGGGGCAACTGATATGACACGTAAAATACCACTAGTCGAAGTATGAATCTCCATGTTAAAAGCAAGTTGATCCTAAGTTGAAACTAGTCGAGATCAAGCACTTAAAATATCATTGGAAAATTTGAGATATCAGTTAAATCTCTAAATAGCTCTCAAACATGGAGTGTTTATAGTCAAATCGAGCATCTCGATGAGCCAGATCTAACAAGCCCAAGATCTTATAATTCTGACTTCATTTAAGCATTCAAATACTTAAAATACATCAAATGATCAAAGGAATCATTTTGAGCCATCCGATGGAGTGGAGTGGTACGAGTTTTGCATGTATTTATAGAAACGTCACTCCCCCAATCTATAAATAGCCTCTCATTCTTCACATGAGGGAGGCAAACTGAAAGAGAAGAGAGAGTTCTAAAGCTTGAAAATCCTCCAAGCATAATCGTGCCACCACTCGACGGTCGCCGACCACCTCCGTTGGCCGCCAACCGCCGCCGCCGCCGCACGCCCGATCACCCTCATCGCCGTCAATCACCACCGTCAGCTGACCACATCGCGGTCACCACGTTGGTCCTCGTTGACTACGTCGGTCATCACGTCGACTATGGTGCCCGTTGCCGCTGCCACCATGACCCACCCGCCACGTGGCGGTTAACCGCCCGCTGCTTCATTACCTCTACTACCATCGTGTCGCGCCTCCACCATCTCGCCATCGGTGGTCACCACCATCGTTGTTGGTCATCGCCCATTCAGTCATGATTGCCAATACTCGCCACTTCCAGCGCGTGCGTTGCACCACCATCAATCCTCGTCGTCAACATCGTTTGGTTATCCTCGCCAACCACTTCGTCTCACCCACCACGTATCGACCGTCACGGTACGTTGATCCGCATCCGATCACACAACTACCGTCACCATCACGGCCACCGCCTGGTCATCATCACGACGACCTTCATCGTCGATTTCATTTGTTCTATCATCTACTAGCACATACAACTGAACATGACTATATATTGTTGTGATTCGGATTCCCATTGTCCCTTCTCATATACAATTCTATAAGTCCATCGGAAGATTTTGTACTCAAAACGGATACATAATGAAAGATTTTTTCGGGCTAGGCCGTGATTTTTACCCTCTTCTTGGGTTTTCCATAAAAATTCTAGAGTTTTCTTGTTAATTCTTCAAACATCACTGTGTGTCTTTGGATTTACAAAGCTAAAGTAAACTTTTATTCTAGCGGTTTCTAGCACGCAACAAAATGTGTGCTTTAGTGACCGGAGCATTCCACAGGGAGGCCAAAGAAGAGATCTGAAATCTTCTAGCATCCACAAAATGTGTGCTTTAGTGAGATAACTTTTTTAAACTTTAGATCAACCATAAGTGTTTGTGTTTGGTGAAAAATCTACACGAAGCTAGGTTTTTCCTTTAGATCTGAGTGCACTTTCTTTCTTTAAACTCCCCAATGTGAAATAAAGTGACTTCCGGTTAAGATTGTCGGAAGATTGTGAGATCCGGTGATTTTTGTGATAAATCCCATCAATCTAACCTTTGGTCTCCTCCCATGAGTGAACCTTGGTCGTCCATCTTTGATAGAATGGATGGCTATGATTAGATCTCATCTTTGATTTATTCTATTAGATTTAATCCAAAACTTTAAAAGTCATAAAAAAATAAATACTAAACCAAAAAAATAAACACCAAATTTGGATGCATATTTTAGGAGTAATTTAAGTTTTAGTGATATATATATATATATATATATATATATATATATATATATATATATATATATATATATATATATATATATATATATATATATATATATATATATATCTATAAGTTAATCAGCATTATGGCTTAAGAGTTATTAATTTTTGAATGCAATTAGCTATTTTAAAATAAATAAATAATTAAAAATTACAAAATTTATAAAAATTCATGAAAATATTTCAAATTACTTTAATAAAATTATTGTTCTTAAAAAATTATATAGACCTTTTGGATCATGCTAAATTACAAAAGTAATTCAATTAAGGTTTATTTAAGCATTAATTAATTACTTTAATTATTCATAACTTAAAAAAATCATAACTAATTGTAATATATATATATATATATATATATATATATATAAATATATATATGGAAAGCTTAGAAGTAAAATCCAAGAAAAATAAAATTCCTAGGTTTCATCTAATGAATAGTGACTAATTAGGTTTAAAAATTTAAATAATTATCTTAATTAAGTCTTAATCACTTAGTTAATTAACTTAAGATTTGATATGTTGAATATATGGGATGACCTCTACCTCCCAAAATTTTTCTTGTGCTAATTTCTCAAGTGGTTTAAAAGAATCAAAATTTTTAACTCAAATTATCTCTCTTATGTAATTAAGTAATTATTAAAATTCAGAAAATTATGAAATTGATTAAAAGGTGTTAAATAATCATTATAAAAGCAAGGATAATCAAAATAATAATTAGGACCTCTCCATCTAATTAATTTTCAAGATTACCCTTAAGGTGTGTTGACCTTCATAAGTGTGTTATAAGTTAAAGTCAACCTTACAAATCAAATTCCATTCAGCATGATTGAGGCTCAAAATGCGCGTCATGATCGAAACGTCACCATCGATGAGCGACATGTTGAGGTCGATGTTGAAATATAAATATTGTAAAATCTAACGATCAATCGATTAAACACTCAAGCTATCAAAGTGTCGATGTGTATATCAGAGTCAAGAAGCTGCGACAATGTCCGAACGACCTCCGTCCATAAAATTGAATGTGTCGTTAGCTTTGAAATGTCGTAATCTATCAAATAAGACTGTTCCCACTCACTTTGGATGAGTCTGCGCGAAAATCGAGAGGTCAAAAGCGGGGACACGCATTTTGAGCTGAAATGGACTCAATTTGATGTCGACTCGAACCAAATGGCCTCCGATGAAAGCGGTGTTCCATTGCATTGAGAATATATGATATATATGTTGACTATATATGAGTAAAATTTAAATTAAAACATTTTATCAATTTAAAATTTATTTAAAAATCATCCTCCATGCTCAAGCGTTCCCCATTTTTTTTTTTTTCGTCAACAAAAAAAGGAAAAAGAACGATTCCTCTCTCCCTCCCATTTTTCCACATTTTTCCTCATTTCCCCTCATTAATGCTCTACAAAGTTCTTCTCTCATTTCTATTACTCGTAATTCAGATCATCCTCCGTTTCTCCCATCCGCATTCCCTCAAGCGATGAGTCCACCGTCCGTATCGTCGCTCTATCATACGGCATCGCAAATGGTGGGTATTTGCGGCATCGGCGGGGCACTTCAAAAACCTCAGCTCCCAGTGAGCCAGATCCATACATGAGCCGGTTGCTCCACTGGTCCCTCTCTGCTCTCGTGACCCTCTTCCAAATAGATCCTTGTTGCGGTGATCGCGGTCCAACCCTCCGCCGCGTCATGAACCCATCCGCAGCGAGCTCTTTATCCCTGGGCCATCTCCGCCTCACTCCATGCGACCAGCAGAGCCCTTCCTGCCGCATCTCCCACTCACTACTAAAATGATTTCCACAGGCTTGCACCACCCAGCATCTGCTGAAACCCATTCGTTCGCCCCTCCTCGGCTCTCGTTCCCTGACTCATGCATTTCCAGAGCCTCATCTCCACCTTCCCATTAAAGGCAACCCAATATGTGTGATCTATGAAAGTGGATATATATATATATATATATATATATATATATATATATATATATATATATATATATATATATATATATATATGCTTGTGTTTCTTTACATGTTTGAAAGTCTTTTTGTGCTCAAGAGGGGGCGACGAGATGAAAAATAGGCTGTGGTGTCGCAAGACACCACTTGCTATGCTCAAGAGAGTGTACCGAGTAAGCCAACACCTGTTAGATTTCGCTCCCTCTAGACGAAATGCTGTCGAAATTTTGTCTAATTTCTAGACTTAGAAAAAAAAGTGGGGTAGGGGGGATGAATATATATTGCATTGTATGTCTTCTTTCAGGTCTGAAGGCCTCGTCGTGCTCCAGAGGGCGCGATGAGATGAAAATCTTGGCTGTGGTGTCGCAAGACCGCTCGATATGCTCATGATGGCATACCGAGTAAGCCAAAACACCCTCGATGCAGCCCATACACAGGGATGACGCCGGGAGGCTGCTAAAATTCTGCCAAATCTTTTGACTTAGGAAAAATGAGAGAGTAAAATGAGCTGACTTAAGAACGCTAATTAAAAAAACTTGCAGTTAATTTTAAGCTAAAAGCGTCAAACAAAAAAGGGGAAAAAGTAAAATAACATACGACAAACATAAAAGTAAAACAAAATAATCATAAGGGTGAAAAACACTTACAAAATTTATCAAAGCAGAGTTGAAAGCCCACTAAAGTTTCTAACCGCTCCCTTTCAAATATCCTAACTCCAACCCTTCAAACAAACATAATAGAATAGGAGAATCCCTCTTGGCCTTATTTATAAAAATTAAAAGAGGTAGTGAGTGGGTTGCTTTCAAAAGAATAAGAGGGGGGAAAATGAATGTAGAAGAGTTCGAATAAAAAAAGAGGGCGAAAATGAATGTAGAAGAGTTTGAATAAAAAAAGTAGGGGAAAATGAATGTAGAAGAGTTAAGAAAGAGGGAAAATGAGAATTCCTTTGAGGGGTAAATCTTCTTTAAAATAACAAAATAAATTATCTTATGAACCTGTAGCTTCAAAACATCAATCGCCATCAAATCTGCAACTCTTTGTATAAGCAGACAGAAGGCAATACTAAATCAAAATCTATAAAATCATAGAGCTTCCTTTAATAAAAAATTTGAGGATTTCATTCTAATTATGAATTTTAAAACCAACAAAATCACTAATTAAATTGAAATTATCTAAACTATAAATTCTTGCATGTGCTGGGACATAGAGATTTCAAGTGCAAATTTTAATGTCAAAAGGCGTGCTAAATTGGAATAAAAAATGAAAATACAAAATCAATCTAATAATTCAAACATAAAATTACTTAAAATTACTATACACCCACATGGGTCCCGACACTACGCTGAATGCTTAAATTAAAGTGTCTGAGGATGTTGCGCAGGTTATTTTTCGGTTTAGTCTTAGGACTGGGCCCGGCTTAACAAAACTTAATAAAACTATAATAAGAGTTTCAAATTAGTAAAATATCTGAGAAATTGATTTTGTCAGGTGATAGTAGATATAATCCTTTGTTAGCAGCTAAACAAAGTTGACAAGATCTAAAGCTCTTAAGTATATTCAAATTAATCAATTTTTTTAATCAAATTAACCTAAATCAAATATCAATCTCAAATTGCTTTAATGAAACTCAATCATTAAAAACTTAAAGCCAACTCAATCTATCCACCCTCCATAACTGTTTGTCAGGGTGACAAATTAAGAAAACTCTAGCTCACAAAGGATTCAATGTCAAATCAAGTGTTATACTATGTTCATTCTAAATCAATCTCACGCTAGTAAGGACGTGACCTGTGTCATCTAACCATGGCTTGGCGAGCTAGATGAAGCTAAAGTCCTCGACGGTGGTTTGGGCAGTAAGGCTCCATTATATTACGATCACGACTGTAGCCTGTATGCTTCCCAATGGCTCTACCCTTTGAATTGTGAATCATAGGGTATACTTGATAGGGCAAACAACACTCTATCAGCTAAGGTAGACTTAAGATTGTCTCCTTAGACAAGCACCACCCCATGTCTATAAGGATTTCTTGGACGACGTAACCCATGTGTTGTAGGATCCTTCTGTTGGGTGACATCCGATTAAGTAGACTAGGGACCATGATAATCCGGGATGACGGAACCATGGGAGCTAGATCGACACGTCATCATTCCCCCAACCATCCGATTTAAGCTAAAATGATGAATTTCATAATCTAAATTCTTAAAACTCCACATGATGCTACTATACACTATGTTATTTAATGACTAGCCTTAATCAAAGTTCTCTCTCACTCATTGGGAGGGTAATTAACTATAGGCTTGATAGGAAACCCGAATCTATCTAAAGTCCTCACAAAATGAGGTGAAATCTAGTAGTGTCTTATCTACTATTCCATCTCAGATTCAAAATAACACGACACTTCAAATCATACTCTTTCAATATCAAAAATATTGTAGAGGTGGTGGTGAATTTTCTGAGCCCACAAGGTGCTTATAATTAATTAAATGTTAGATGAAATTTAAATATGAACCATCATAATTAACTCATTTAATAAAAATAGTTTTAATTGACCCTCCTTATGTGCTTAGTTAGTATAAGGATTTTCAATAAAATTATGATTCTTCATTGGTGTGGGGAATTATAAAAGTTATTAGCTTAATCTTCTTAATTTAATTATTTACTAAACATGAGCTTAATTGCATTAGAATTCTTAGGATACTGCAAATTTATTTTTCAAGCATATCATCATGATCTGTGAGCTCTTACTTAATAATTAACAAATTAAGAGATTTTTTATAGGGTAATTAAATGAATTATTAATAGGCCAAAATTAATTAATTCATAAAAGCCACTTAAATTTTTTTAAATTTATTAACAAACAAACATGGATATGGGTTGAACACTAACTATTATTTCTTGTATTTAAGTTTCAACAACTTAAATATTAAAGTTAAACATTAAATAAACTTTGATTAGATTTAAGAGATATTTATCTAACTTGATTGTCCTTAGGTTCTAATGAAATCAAGCATGTTGTGTGATGGTATTCAATTACTTCCTTTCAATTAGTATAAATGTACATGCCATGTGCTTAATGTATTTATGTTTAAAAGTTAAGAGAATATGATTGCATTTAAATTGCATGAATTAGACAAATATTATCATATGGTGTGGCTATTATCATTAGTAAATCTTAAGCTATTTTGAAACTATTTGTTAATTATGAATTTTAAATCAATGGTTATTTTAAATAACTAATTATGTGAAAATGAAATGTTCATTTACTTGTACTAAAAAGATGTCAATTGATAATTGTATTCATATATTATATTTATGTATTCATGTATTTGAATTGACAAGTATATTGTCTGAACATCGTGGGAATACGAGGCTTTAAGTAGCCCCAAAGAGGTATTAGATAATCTCACTTCCGTGGTTTAACAATTGCACGCACTTGCTTAATTTAATTTATGTGCATGTATATATTAGAATATAAAGTGAAATCCTCTATTTGCCATTAAGCTTTTAATAAGTAAAAGATATTTATATAGACCCCATTAAAGCATTCTACCATGTTAGTTGTCATTAACCCGTATCGAATTCTAGTATCCTATAATAGAGTGCACTTAGTGATATCTCAGGCGATCAACCAATCATATACTTCTTGCTTCACATTTCTAATGTCATGCGTATGTTGGTTATAAATACAGATGTCATCAATGTTTTTTAACCCAATACATCTCATACATGGTTTCCACATCACTTACTCTCACCTCTCTAATTACTTTTGAAGTTCTCCTAAGATGCCTTAAGGCTTAAATAATATCTATATACCCATGTCCTACAACCACAACAATCCTAATGGATATACAAAAATATTAAAATGTATTGATTACTATGATATTTTTTCTAAAAGGAATGTCCTCCAAATATTATTGGCTTAAGAAGCTCCAACCCTTGGATGGAGGACAAAAAATAATGAAAATAGTTTGCTATTATATTATATTCGATATATTGAACTCCTCATAGCATAACAAATATCATTCATCAGCTTATATGGTGAATGCTATGATTCCTCCGAACTACTAAAAATAGTTCGTATAGCTTTCCTCCTTGCATCCCAAGCTTTCATATATAAAATGTGTAAGTTAAATTTAACTTCTATTTGTCCTATTATCTCCCTAGGCTTCAAGTCATTTTGATGATAATGATCGGTAGAATGTAATAGCATATGAATTTGGAAGTCCACCGTGGTACCACTACCAAAATTCTACATGCACAAGTGTGTATCATTGATCGTTGAAATTTTCTATGATCCTCTAACCTCTTACTTTTAATGAGATGTAAACACCATAAAGGTCTAAATGAGTAGCTGTGGTGAACACCTTTAATGGAAAAATGAGTTTCAGTTAAATTAATACAACAACATTCAATGTTATTTACTATGCACAACCCATTTACTGCACATTGTAAAACAGATTTGGTTTGGAATATCATATTTTTCACCAATTCTATTGAATAATATGTTTAAATCTCTTATTACACTATTAAAATTGACGTTCTCATCTCATTCCTTAGTTGTATGACAAGTTCGTACATACCCGTTGAAAGTCATCATATCTTCTAGATTTTCTACATTAACTATAGAGTGTGTTGGAAGTCACGACCCATTATTTTAGTTGGCTCCATATCCTATGGTGCACATATTTTATCGTCATTGTTATTGTCACTTGCCACTATCCATCATCTCATACTCATCCCTATGCAGCATAATTCGTTCGTCATCCCTTATATGAGTGGAATCAACTAAATCGCATGTTGTGTATTCACGCACATGAATGGAACACAACGTAATGATAATATTAATTAAAATGATTGAATTATTTTAGACTTATGTGAAGGCCTAAAAGTACATGAGTTCTAGTCTAGAAAACTCAATGAATTCAAGGCAAAGCATACCGTGATGAGGGTCATGTCTCGAGCATTATGTTCATGCACTGGTCCGATATCAATAATGATTTCCATTTGGATGTAAAAAATTATGATTTACTTTAAAGCCTCTATGAGAACATATTCTGTGACGTCATCGTTCTCAACATGCATTGTAATAAAATCTTCAAAATATGCATATAAGAGAGATACTATTCCTCCTTGGATTAATTTTAAGAGCATGAATAACTTTGCACTGTAGTCAGTCATAATTCAATTGTGTGATAATGAATTGGCAATGACGGAATACTTAAGTGCAAATTCATTTGGTAAATCCAATTCACCATCATAGAATAACATGAAACACGATGTTTGCTGACTCATTATTATTATTATATTATTTGAAATTAACCATTAAACCTATTAATACTCGGTTGTCAAATTAAAAATGACCTGAAAATTAATTTAATAAGAATTTGTTAACAACGCTAAAAGAAAAAAAATATTAATGATAATAATATCTATAAAATAAACAATAATAATAATAATAATAATAATAATAATAATAATAATAATAATAATAATAATAATAATAATAATGGTAATGATAACAACAACAACAACAACAACAATAATAATAATAATAATAATAATAATAATAATAATAATAATAATAATAATAATAATAATAATAACAATGATAGTTTAATCAAACACTCTATCTATTACTCTTATTCTTGTTCTTAGATTATAAACATTTGTATATTATAAACATCATAAAATTTAAAAAAAATTGTAGTTTAATCATAAAGAGAAGGGCTTTTGTAAAAAGGTTGTTTTCAGGTCTTGAATTGAACCTCAAAAAATACTAGAGGCAACTATTGCTCCATTAAATGCACCTCAAGTTTTAGCAAATAAAGTACAAATCATAATTAAAATGCTCAAGTATATGATCATGGTAAATAAATTTTTATAGCTTTCATTAAGTTCAACATATTAACACCAATTTTGTATAGCTTTCATTATCTTTCAATAACAATAATACCATAATAGCTATATTATAAACATCATAAAATTTTGAATTTTATTATTAATAAAATTTTCTCATTAATAGATTATGAAAATATTTTTGTAAAAGATTTAAATCTAAAATAGATTTATAAATCTTTATAAAACATCACAAACCTATAATCATAGGAAGATTTACTTACATACATATCACATAAATCTTTTCGCATCAAAGTTAGATATTTACTCATCTAATATTTTCATATGCTTATAAAGATGTATTTCACTTTTAAAGTTTATTATGATGATTTTTGATGTAATATCAAGATATATATATATATATATATATATATATATATATATATATATATATATATATATATATATATATATATATATAAAATTTAAAATTTAAGTATTTGATATATAAATACATTAAATTGTATATGTATACATAAAATATTTAATGTAGAGATTTATGTCAAGATTTTGATATATAATCAAATATGTAAATAAAGATAAAGAAATATAAAAAAAAATTATAATCATAATATCTTAAATTTCTTTCACTTTCCTATAAATCATATATTATGTAGATATATTAATGAGAAGGAAGTTATTCATTGACTGCGTCCACCCCATCCTTGTGCATGGAGGTTACATAATTCAATTAAAGCTTTTGTATATAAATGATATTTAAGCTTAAATTTGCTGAAAGTCTAATAAATAATAAATTAATGGACTCTTTCTGGAGAAAACAATTATGGAGAAAGATCCCGTGAATGCAAACCAGCTCATATTTTGTTTTGCCCCTCTTGTAAGTATACAACTGCAATAGATAGCGTAATACAAAATTGAATATCGGCCTTACATGAAATAATATAAATATTATATCATGCAAATTGGTTGTTTGAAAAATATGAAAATAAATAAATGACTGAAATAAGCAACTCAGCTGAAGTACCTCTAAGAAACAAGCATTAATAATTTAAAAGATTTATTTCACAGAAAAATGATATGATTAAAAACATGTTAAGTAAACTGATAAATTAACTTGCACTTTTATTCTCTATATATCATTTTATATAATCTTAAACTCATGAAGTCCGCACCATGGTTGCAATCTGCAAAATATAAGATTTACATGTGAATCAAATTTCATCAACCTCGATAACCATTCATCAATTTTATGAAAGATGCATAGAGAGAGGGAAAGGGAAGAGAAGCTGAGAAACTTATGAACAAAGACTTGGTGAAGTCCAAATATGAACGAACTTAAACAAAGATAAGGGCTTTTCCTTCTTTTTCTCTTCTAATTAAGAAATTAATGATTTATTTATGAAGTTAAGTTATAATATTAAATTAAAATTTGCAAATATTTATATAATTAATGTAGTGTTGAAGTTGTATCATGAAAATAATATTTAAGAAAATAAATAAATGATCTGAAAAAGGTCAAGTTTAAAATTTTAAATTTCTTAACTAAATGCCTCCAGTTATTAACCCTAATTCATGTTTGGTTCATAGATTGAAATAGCATCGAAATGTGGAATCAAATTAAGAAATCAAACAAATTATTTTGCCAAGCTCATTTTTGATTTTGATTATATTTATTTCAAATCACATTACAATTTTGATCTTTTAAAAAAATAATTACATTAATATTGTTGATATATCAATGATTACTACAAGTTCTATAATGATTTATATCTATATTAAAATTATTGATCATGTGAAATAAATATTATAGTTTTATTATATTTTAGTTGTTAACTTATAATATGATAAAAATTGGAATAAAAAGACAAAGTGAAATGAAATATATAAAATTATATTTATTTTAATGTATTTATTGTAAATATTGGAAGCACAAAAGAAATATATTAAGATGTTATCTTTTGAGCAAAACTTTTTTAATTTCAATCTTCAACATACATAGTTTCTTTCTAATGTTTACTTACTAAATTTTCAATTTTTTCTTTTTGTTTTCTAAAAATAGAAACACATAAATTTTAAATAATATCTTAAATAATTACAACTCATATCTCCCATTATGATTATTTCTTATCTTCATTATAATTTTTTCATAAAATATCATAATAAATACGATCTGATTTTTTTATTGTATATTAAATATGGCAATATAATGAATAAAATATTAATTTTTTTAAAAAATATTGCTAATTATCAATATACTATTTTGAGTAATAAAAATCATGCTATTCTAATTAGCACATTCTATATCCTTTCTAGTTTAAATATAATGGCTACAACAATCTTTTTTGTTGCTTATTTTATCAATATATATAGACTTCAAAATAAAAAATTGTAATCAGAAAAGACAAGAATGAATTTAATTATTAATTTAAAATAATATTAATAGGAAGGAATAAAGAAATTGAGAAAAAAATTTAATTTTACAAATGGTTTTGAATTCTAACAATTCAAATATAAATTAGAAAAAAATAATCCAATAGTAAAAATGACATTTAATATATAATTTTAAACATCTTATTTTAATTAAAAAAACTCTAAAGTGTGGAAAAATAAATATCATTTGACTTGGTCTCATTGATCTCAATCATATGTAGCTATAATTACAATGACATAAATAATCATTAACTAATAAAACATCCCAATTTATAACTATAAAAGTTATGAGCAATTTTCATCATAACTTTAAAGAAGTTTTTTTTTGTAATCATGGGTAAGTCATTAGCTTATTGTGACCCTTATAATGGTTCTTATTGAGATGAATGCTTTCATAGTGGAAGCTCAATTCTGAGCATGATTCCAACGCAAGCCATATCAATCCTTGTTGTATTATTCAAGGCAAAAGCCTCTCATTAAAGATCCTTGAATTAATCCTTATGAATTAATAAAGAAGCTTTAGAAGCCTCAATTTCTGTACTTCAGCTTGGATTGTAGCTCTTGCTCTCTTAACTTGAAAAATAATTTCCTTAAAAGTGTTATATGTAAGAGGTTTATCTTATCTGTTTCAAGTAAGAACAATAAAATTATTGCTCTCTTAAATTCTTTTTTTAATCACTTTTACATCTTATGTAATATATGCATCTTTCTCTCTTGATTATATTATCCATCCATATATATTTACATACATACTTACATATATATGAATTAACTTTCACAATTGAATTAGGATAGCAAGCTTAATAAGTCCATTCCTTTGAGATTAGGAACAATATTAAATGAATAAAACACTGATAAACTATTTTTTTTGTGATATAGTTTAGTAAATTGAAAATTGTTAAAATACTAGTTTTGTAAATGAGTTGAAAAAATCTACAATATAAGATTTACATATGAATCAAATCTCATCTCGATAATGATTTTATCATTATGAGTCACATATAAGATACAACAATAATCAAATCACAACTAAAAGCACCATTAAAATCTAATTTACTCAAATACTTTGACAATCAATATTATTCAAATTATGAAAGATACCAAAAAAGCCCACCTTTATAAATTCTAAATCATTTAAAATTTCATTTCAAATCAAAATTATTTTCATAAAATCAAAATATTTATTATAAAAGTATAAACATAAAATTGATGATTAAAAAAAATCTAATTTAAAATACATGCTACTACTTATTTGATAATGTTTAATACAATTTTTAATTAATATTATGTAATACTTTTCTTGTTAAGACAACTTTCAAGTAATTAAATTATCAATGATATTATAATTATATTTTTATTTCTCACTATCTCATATTTTTGGTTTAATCAATATTTATTTAATTTTTATCATCTGCATACTATCATTTTATTATAATTGTTCATTCAAACTCATATATTTATTTAATTCTAATTTTCAATATATATAAACAACACTATTATTATTGAACATAAAAATATCAATTTATCTCTTGTTATCTTACTTGTGTGCTTTTTAGCACTTAGAATTCAATTGAAATGGATGCTGTTTATCAAATTAGTTGTTAAAATGTTGTTAATATGAGTAAAAATTAATTAAAATTTAAGAATTAAAATGAATAAAAAAGTGTTTTAACGAAGAAAATAAACTTCACAAGTCATGCAACATTTAATGGATATGAATGGAGAGCATTCATAAATTTAACACATATTTGTTGGGCTAAGACATGATGGAAAGAAGTCTATAAATATCCAACAAATTTTGAACAAAGCGCAGATATTGATTTTTTTACAACTTCCTAAGGAAAAAAATAATAAAATTTACATCTAAAGCATAGATATGAATTTTACAAAAGCGAATATGATCCCCAAGACTTTCCAAAATGGGGTAGAAAGCGATAGATGAAAAATCTAACTTGTTTGCGTTCAGCATAATTGTTACGAGCATAAGGGAAGGCTCATCTCCTATCCAAACTCGAAGGACTTTCATCTGATTGAAGAAATCACCTTCAGTTCTGAGGAAGGCTTCCAATGGAGGCAACTCCTTCACAATCTGTCAGGCATACCATGCACGATGTTATAACTCTAAATTTATTAACTATACATAATGAAATATGAAGTTGATCTATCATTCCAAAGAGAAATGAGAAAAAGATATATAACAAGAAGAGCTATAATTGAGAAAGAGAGAGAAGAAGATAAGAGAGAGAGAAGAGAAAAGAGTCAAGAGATGTAGAGGAAGAAAAAAAAATTAATTAATTTACATATCAAAATTATGGCTTGTTTTCTCATCTAATTAATTTAGGTTTATTTTTCTTCTAAATATAGAAACTTTAGATTTAGTTTATTTTTAATACAAGAAAATTATAGTTTTTTGTATAAGAGTATAACAAAGGTTAATTGATAATTATAATAGGAAGATAAATATTTGTTCAAGAATATGAATCAAATTCAAAATTAATAATTCAAAACTTATATTTTGTGATGAAATTAATTTTAAAATATTAAGACTTTAAATTTAGAAATTAGTCATAATTTTAATACAATTGGAAAAGATTATAGTTTAATTATTATAATGTTTTCATAAATATAATAATAAGAAAATTAAATTAATAATTAAATATTTATTTATAAAATTAAAAGAAATTAATTAAATAATATTTGTAAATTTGAAAGAAAAAAATGTAATTAAATAACCACAAAAAATACATATATATATATATATATATATAATTGTATTAATTACTTAATTTAGCAAACATACATATTATCTTCCATTAGAATTTTCATTAAAAAATGCATAAATAATTATCTTATTATTAGTAAATGTTAGAAACTAAAATTTTAAAATTTTCATCTAATCGATATTCCCATCTTACTACTTGGTGCTTCCAAAACGGGTCATCATGACACAAAAGATATCCATGTTAGGTCATACATACAAATGACTAAATTTGTGCTCCCCACAACCTAGTATTGTTATAAGACTTATATAAAAATAATAATAAGCATGAAACCATTCCACAAGTAGTAGTAAAAAAAAATTAAAGTATGAGTTTATATAACATACCTTCCCGATCTTACGTCGACCATCCAATGAAAATAATGTATACATTTTCACCGATTAACACCCTCGGACATTTGTTGATCACTTATCCATCTAAAAATGAATGTAAGATGATGATAAGTGCATGATAGTTCAAGAACAATTTCAAAGCTCAATGCTTGTTAATGGAAAAAATATGTATAAAAGAGATTTTGCATCATCATCACATTATCATTTTCATATTTAATGTTATTCTAACTCCTTTAGCTTGCCTTTATGAATACCAATAAATATTCTTGTATATTAACTCTATGAGATGTTAACTCTATTGTGCAAATTTTTTAATGCAATCTTCAGCATGCCTATTATCTTTCATAATCTTTACATACAAATTTTTACTATCTTATTAGTGCATTTTCTACCCTCAATATAAACTCAAAACTATATAAATTTTTCAACATCTTATCTTAAATAGATGCAACTCCAACTATCTCTTATCTTAAATAGATGACATTAATGTGACAAAACAAATGAGGGGAATTGAATTTTGTTGTGAAAAAAAAAAAATAAAAAAAATCATAAACATCACCAAAATTTTGAAATCAATTTTAGGTATGTTATCGAGGAAAAGATCTACAATTAGCTCAACTCATTGTCAACTCTACACATGCATGCATATTAATTAGTAAAATGATCATTATGTAGCTTAATGTTATGTAAATGATTTACTTAAGACTAGTAAAATGCACATATAAGTTAATAGGGAATTATGACTGGAGCTATTAAGCTACCCAAGCCAACCTAATAGGCCGCTAAGATTGATGATGATAGTAAAATAGTAAGCAAAATGGAAAGCAAAATAATTTGAAAAATCTTCCAAATTTTGATATGATGAGATTTTTCACATGGATGTTAACAATTTAGAGTGCATTTGGGATAGCTACAGTTATATGAAAAGTTGTGATGGAGCTACTGCAGAAGAAACTACTATATAAAGAAACTATAGTGGTATGCAATTTTTTTTTTTACAAAAATCAAATCTCAATTTTAAGTGCCACCCAGAATGCCGTTAGGTTGGTATCTGACTTCACAGTAGATTCCTCAAAACAAAACTAGAACACAGCTTCCCACCTAGATTCCTCAAAACGTAACTAAAATGAAGCTCTCAAATGATGCAACGGTGCATTTTAGCACCGCACCATCGCTCTCTCAAACATACTCTTAGACTTCCACAAACATGGAATAGAAAGGAAGAACTGCCCAGAGGAATGACTACAAGTCAGTTAAGATAACAATGAGTATAATAGGTGCATAAATGAATTCCCACTGAAATACTAATGGCAAAAAACTAACCAATTTTAGGCCCCAAAATCGAGTTTTAGAGAGGACAATGATACAAAAGAAACACTCAAAGGCAATAGGAAATGCACCGTCATTTTGAACAAATATATCAAGAATTTTATAACATCACACTTGTTGCATGGGATCCTCATGGGTAAAATGACATGAATGGTTATGTAAGTTTAATTGCTTTAACACTAGTATAGTTAAGTGATAATCAAGGTTTGGAAAATGGCATAACGTCCAATCAAATTAAAGTCATATTTGTGTGAAAAGATACTAAAAATGCTATGGGATAAAGAACAAAGAAGAAACTATTTTCATAATTATAGTTTTCTCACAACTGCCTTTTCCACTAATATGTCATAGCAAGACTCCTTGATAAATTATAGTTTTCACAACCCTCTCTTTCTTCTTTTAAGGCAAATGAGTAAAAGCTATATTAAAGAAAAAATCATTAGAAATAAAGATGACAATCAAATGACACAATATAGAATCATGGGCTACGTAATAAGAAAATCATAACACACATAATGTCCTATAACTCAGTATCTAGCTTCAACACTAGAAATGGCTACAACAATCTTTTTATTTCTTTTCTAACTGACCAAATTTCTCCAGTAAAATGCAATATCATAAGGTAGACTTCATTCCTTTAATTGACCATCATAATCAACTTGAGAAAATGATTCAATATTCAGATGCTCAAATGTAATATTTAGCAACTCTTTCCCTGATACTTTCTGATATACTTCACAATGCTTTTTTATTGGATTTTACATGTGTTGACTAACCCTTTCAATGGAAAATGAGATGTTAAATTTGGTAACAGTTAGATAAATCAACTTACCAGGTAACCTTTGAATCAGATGAATCATCAAGAGGTTCTTCATCATCATATAAAGCTTGAACCTCCATAGAAGTAGCAATAAGCTTACGACAAAGAAGACCCACTTCTTTGAGAAGAACATCGGGAAAAATAACTTTAAAATCTTTGTCATCTTTATAGGATGTTTAGGGAGTTCATTCTTCATGAGTTTGAATGATTTATATTCAACCAGATTTCTCCTAACATTATGTTAGAGTTTATTTAGACGAGTTCTACTTCCTATGATGAGCGTAAGCATCCATAGCTTACTAAGAAAACACTCTTGATTAAGGTTGAAAATAAATATAAATCAGCGATATAAATTGATATTTAGTAGTGTGGTGTGGATGGCATCTAAAAAAGAAAAATGGAGTAGTCCAGATCAAGATCAGATGGTTTTCATCATATTATTATCTACCAACATCGAGGGCTATTAGTCGTAATGTCCAAAAGTCTAATTAGTCATAAGTTGTCTCATCTCAAATATCACGAGTAGACTAGTGTTGTGCAAGTGTTCTTGTGAGTGCAAGTGTTTATTTAAGTTAGACTTTAATTATAAGTGTTTATTAAAGTATGTACGTATGTATGTAGGACTTACATCCATATAAAATTAGGTTATGTTTGTATGGAAAACATAGGTTAGGTTGGGCTTACACCCATTGGAAAGCTAGTTAGAATTGGTGGTGCTTACATTACAAGCACGTCGAACTTATGTCTATTAAAGATTGGACTTACTTCCCTTTGGAATGTCAGATAAGATTTAAGTTGGACTTACATCACTTTAGAATGTTAGTATGAATTTAGGTACTTGCATCAAGCATATGTTGGACTTACATTCAATGCCATAATTATGAGGGTATTCACATATATGGATTATACTTACATCCCTTTAGAATGCCAAGTAGCCATGGGTGATGTTCGCATGGCGAACATGTAGATTGGACTTATATCCCAGTGGAATGCCATAATTTTGGATTGGTATTGATGTTTGCATTGCAAACATAGATTGGACTTACATCCCTTTGGTATGTTAGTATGAATTTAGAGTTCACATAGCTAACATATGAGTTGCACTTTTCTTCTTTTGGAGTGTCATGTAGAATTTATAGTTTGCATAACATATAACTTGGACTTACCTCCCTTTGGCATGTCATAGTAGCATGGATTGTACTTACATCCCTTTGGAATGCTAGATAGGGTTTAGGAAAATTTGCATGGTGAACATGCAAATTAGACATATATCCCTTTCAAATAATATTTAGATGTTCACATGGAACATATGAGTTGGACTTTCCTACATCGGAGTCTCAAAATTTATAGTTCACATAACGAACATATGAGTTATGAGTTGGACTTACCAGCCTTTGGTGTGTCAAAATTATAGAGGTGTGTGTGTTCGCATAGCAAACGCATGAATTGGATGTATATCCCTTTGGAATGTCGGATAGGGTTTAGGAAAGTTCACATGGTGAACATGTAGATTGGATTTATATCATTTTGAAATGCCATATAAGATTTAAATATTCGCATAGCAAAATATGAGTTGGACTTACCTCCCTTTGAAGTGTCGAATTATAGGGTGTTTGTATAACGAATGTATGAATTGGACTCCCATCCCTTTGGAATCGGATATGGTTTAGGAAAGTTCATGATGAACATGTAGATTAGACTTATATCCCTTTGGAATGTTAGATAAGATTTAGATGTTAGCATAACAAATTAATAAATTTAATGTTTGCATTTGCAAACGTATATTTTATTCTTAACTTTGGTGGGCAACACCTCGACTAGAAAAGCAATTCCTAAGCAAAAGCTATGCTAGAAAAATTAAAGAGGAATCATCTCGACGCTAGGAAATCAGCATTGCAACACTATATGGTAGAAATTTATGCCTCAAGACTAGTGGGGAAAGCACCTTGGTGTTGCGAAATCAACATCACAGCGTTGAGGCACCGTCGCAAAAAAAAATTCAGAACTATGTAATGTTCCCAAAAAAAAACATATGACTAATTGATTAGTGCCCAAAGTAGCATCACTGCGCCAGTCAAAAAAGTCATTCCAAAAAGACTAGCAGGTGGACAGACACATTTAATAGAAAAGACAACTTTTAACCAGCACCGCGACTTTGTGTCAGAGCGTCGAGATGCTCCATCAATGCTAACATGCTTTAACATATTGTGTCGATCACATAATTAATGATAATAAATATCATAAATGTATCTTTTTGATGGGCACAATAACTGTCTTGACCAATGCCTAGGCGTTGCATGTCTTTGAGCACTAGGCTTACTTTTAGAACAGAAGCCGGCTTAGATCCAAAAGTGGCGTCATGACCCTGGATACAATCTATAAATTAGACCATTGGGTTATCTATTTTTCATTCTAAAGTCTTTGTTCCTTGAAGAATTCTTACAACCTTTCCCTTTTAGTCTTTGCTCATATCTAGGACAGTAAATATATCGATCAAACACTTTCACAAGGGTAATAAGAGAGCGGCCCTAAGCAACGCTAACCAATTTGTTAGCGTAGGTAGAGGAAAAGTACTAGAATGCTTGACTATCACCATCATACCACTACCTGACCTTCTAGTCATTAGACTATCATTAATGATTGTGGCTATTTAGCCACTATCAAAAAATTTCCACCACCTGATCATTTCCTTCAAACCATAGCTATCTTTAATCTCACAACCATCATCATTTATCAATGATCTCATGATTATAATTATCCATCAATGATCATTCTACCGATATATCTAATTATATTTGCTTGACTACTATTGCCCTACTATGAGCTCTTGATTGCTATCACAAGAATAATATCTCGAACTACTATTGTCAGACTATAGTTGCCCGACCACTATCACTTGCTTGTAGTCTTGGAGCTATTGCATTTTGACTATAGTGGCCATTTTCATTAGGCTAAGGTCTCTTGGATACTATCACCCATCTAGATCTCCCAATCACCTTCACCTACTAATGATCTTCAATCCACCATCACATGTTTATGATACTTACCATCATTGTAGCATTATCATTGTCTAACCATCATTGCTTAACTATGATCACTTGACCATCATCAATAACTATCATTGCTTGATTATGATCAGAAGACCACCATAGTCTGACTATGGTTGCTTGATCAATGCCATCTTTCTATGGTCTTTAAACCAACATTTCTCAATTACAAACTCTAAATATTATCACTCATTTATAGTCATTCTACCATTGCTCACCTAGTTTTTTACCACTATCATCCATCTATGATCTTGTGATTACTATCACTTAATTATAGTCTCTTGACCACTATTGCTTGGGTATGATCATTCAACCACCATCACTAGACAGGTTGGTCGACTACCATCACTTAGTTATGGTTATCTAACCATGGTCACCTAATTTGCTCACTCTACCACCATCTCCTATACAAGGTATCTTGGTCACCATCTCCCATTTATGATATCCTTACCACCATCACTTGAGTATGATATCATAACTATCTTTGTTCAACTATTATTGCTTGACTATGGTTCCTAAACTACAATTATTTAACTACGATCTCTTATTCTCCACCACCTAATTATGATCTGATATCTTTTGACTAAGGTATCTTAAACATTATTGTCCTGGTCTTTGCCCACAATCACACATAAGATTGATGTATATCATCAACACACACCATTGTTGTCTTTGCTAAAAAAAACATTTATGTACACCATCACTTATATAGTTCATGAAAATAATCAAAATCAATATCATCACTTGACTTCATTGGATGGCATCACCAACAATAATGTATGCATTCACTAATCATATGTCGTCATCATCACACCAAGTTTGATTTTTTAAACAAATGTTTATATTGGACTTCTTGTTCTCTAATCCTCTCTCCTCAAAGAAAATACTCAAATAGATCACAAATGATTTCTTTGAAGGCAATTATAATACTTCAAAGTTTTTAGATAAAATCAATCCATTATAATTTATGTCTATTAAATCATATCAAGAACTTCCTCAATTATGAAAAAAATAATTAAAATTGTTGATATGTGTTAGTGAAATCATTTTAGCTAAGCTAAGTCCTATGGTATTTTTATTTAGGGTTTTATTTTTGTGTAAAAACTCAGATATCTCTTACAACTCTTCATGTATTTGTGTATGAGCTGAATTTTCATATAAAGCTTAAACTTTAAATCTTTTCTTTCTTTTGATGTGAATATCCTAACATGCAACAATATGCACTTCAAAAAAATACACACTTATCTCAAAAAGCTTAAAAGAAAATTAAGAAAAAAATCCTATTTAAATATCCTAGCATGCATGATTCTTTGAAATTTAATAATTTACACAAAATATTAGGAAAAAAAACAATAAAAAGGAGAAAAAGAGGTGAAGCTTATAATCATGTAAAATTAATAGATGGTCATTGCCAATGGATGATATGCTAACTTGGAGTTTTAGTCTACGAAGAGTTGCATCAATAGTTCAACTTCTAATCAAATTAACAAGAACAAATGTGTCAATAAAAGCCTTTCACTAGAGAAGTAGGCTGATATATAATTGTAGATTAAAATTTTAATCTTTGATAAAACATTATCATCTCTTCCACAGAACTCCAAAATTCAACAATGAATACTAACTATCTAAGAAATACTTACACTTGGAAATTGGGAGTGCCTTAATCATCATATAAGCATAATTATCATGAGTGCTTTTCTTGCTCACAATAATATCACCACAAGCAATAATTTCATAAAAGGTGTTAATGAACATCAATTTTTAGTTCTCTCATGAAACATGTGATTTTTAGAGAGAAAAATAGCACTTTGACTATCACACATCATCGAAGTGATTGTTAAATATTCATTGAGCTCTCCAAAGAAACCTTTCAACCAAATAGCTTCTTTATCAGCTTTAGTAATTTCCATGTACTCAGCTTTAGTTGTAGATAATGCCACTATCATTTACAAGGTAGCCTTCCAACTAATAGTATAGCTGTCAATAATAAACACATATCGTGTAAGATATCTCCTCTTATTAAGGTTTCCAATAAATTTTGAATCATAGCCATACCCAATATAGTCCCCCGAATTGCAACAGTGTTAAGATGTGAAAATTGTATGTAAGAATTCATGAGCCCACAAATACTCTTTTTTGTTGTACTATTTAAAATTTTTCTTAAGCTCATGCTCAACATAATTACTATTCAACTAAATCATATTATTGAAGATGATTTCAAGCCAGTCCTCAACTTCGAAGGGCGCTCGACTTTGTAAAATTTACTATAAGTGTAACATAGAGTGTGTATACTTGTCATAGAGATGATAATGGTTGAAGAAAATTTTATATGTCCCAAAAATCAATGAATATGATTATAACTATTTCAAAGGACAATGAAGTAGACAATATATTATTTGACATGGACTACACATAAGAGCATCATTCAAGGACATGATTATGAAATAAATTAAAAATATTTCATTTTCTCTGAAAATTAAATTAAATATAAAAACTCTTTTTATAGTTTGATTCTTTTCCACATAGAGAAGATGAATGCCAAAGTGTTCACACATTCAGGAGCGGAGCCAGGAAAGTTTACTAGTGGGGGTATAAATTAAGAGACTATTTGGGATCAATTTTGTTTTTTATTATTTGTTTTTATTTTTATGTTGTTTTTAAAAATATGTTTGTTTAAAGTGTTTTTATGTAGTTTTTTTATTTTGTTTTCAAAATAAATAATTATTTTAAAAATAATAAAAATATCTAAAAGATATTTTGAATGTTTTTAAAAACAACAAGTACAATCAAATAAGTTTATTATCAAGCAAAATATAAACAAAACAAAACACAAATACAAAATAGAAAATAAAAAACAAAAGTGATCCCAAATGACCTCTAGGAATTTCAAAAAGCGCTTAACTTGCTGCTAGGGATGTAAATGAGTCAAGCCGATCTCAAATCACCCTTAGCTTGAACTTCAAATTGATTGATTTATGGAGTTTGAACTTGAGCTTTATTTTATTATTTTGAATCAGCTCATTTAGTATAGAAGAGATAAAATAAGTATAATTTAAAATTTTATTGATAAAATGCCAAAAAAAATTAAGCAATTTAAAATAAATAATAAAACATATTGCTTTTATGATAGTAGGTAAAATTTTTAAATATTTTTAATAATTTTATACCTAAATTATTTAACTTTAATATATTTTAAGTATGATTTATATAAATATTTACTAAATGAGCTTGCTATATATATATATATATATATATATATATATATATATATATATATATATATATATATATATATATATATATATATATATATATATATATATATATATATATATATATATGTTATTTACTATATTTATATGAAAAAATATATATTATGATATAGTTGAGTTGTATTTCATATATCATTTTATTGACAAAAAATCATCATAATTTTATTTATTAAAACATTGTAAGTTATAATACTTGTAAAAATTATTATTTGCAAGAACTATATGGGTGAAAATGATTTAAATTTAAAAGTAAACTTTAAAATTTTGTTTTATATGAATTAAAAAAAATTAGGATAGCATAGATTGCTTTTGTTTTAAATACATATTTATTAAAATATTACTAATAAAAGATTAGTAATTTTCATCAATATTATTATTATTAATTTGGAAATATATTAAAATAACATAAAAGTAGAAAGCGAGGAAAGCTAAAATTTTTTTTTTATTTTTATGAGATAACATAAATTACTTAAAATTAAAAATATATTTTACTAAGTTTAATTAAATTTGATTGTGTAAGGAAGTTGATATGTGTCTCTCTCATTGTAATAAATAAAATACTAATTTCTCTCCCCATAACCTAGATGAACAATAGCACCAATTGGTAAAATGATAGCGCAAGCAAAGCGAGAACCCATCGTTACCAAAAAAAAAATAAAAAATTCTTCCTCCCATTGTGGATTCTATCTAGGTGACGTGATGGGGAGTCAATGGTGTTGGTCAAGCGTAGCAATTAGTTGAGCTAATGCTTTCGATTTTATATTGGTGAGTTGGGCTGGGGCATGAGCCCCTAGTGCCCCTATATCTCTCCACACATTAGTATTATCATTACTTGGAAGCAAACAACAAAATACAACATATATTTTGTCATGAATATACTAATTACATGAACATAATCCAAAATAGAATTGGCATTTGAATATCGCATTCAATCATTAAGTTAGCTAGTTGAAGCCTCTACAAAAGAATGGTGTTCCAGCTTTAAGAACAATGGGACAAGTCTTGGAATAGAAATCGCTATTTTCTTTAACAAAATTATGAAGAATTCAAATCAATTTGCTTAACTTTTTAGACACCATAGGTGTTAGAACTATAAGAAAATAAATGGACAATTAAGAAATAAATTTAACACAATAAAGCAAATAAAAAATAAAATTAATGAGATTGAAATAATGGGAGGGCGATGACACTATACTTAGAGTAGATCAAGCCTTGGGTGCACCAAATTGTGAATCTCTTTTCTACTCGTGAGATACAACTCGTTCCCTTGCCTTGATCGCATGTGCATCACGTCTGATAGGCAAAACTTCGAAGTAATCGTGTGTCTCTTGTTGCCCCAAAAATGAAATGAAGAGAATGACAAGAAAAATTGTGAATGGAGAAAGAAAGAGAGAATATTTAGATTTTGTCATGTCATTCAAGCTCACATTATCATCTATTTATAAGTAAAGTGAGTAATTATGATTTATAATCACGAATTAAATTTTAAGTTATGAATTAATTTGTATTTATTTAAATTATAAGTTACACAACGAACATATTATATAAATTTAATTTAATTTAAATATATTATAAAATATAATCCTAATATAAAAAAATATTTATTATTCTAAAAATAAAATAAAATAATATATTTAAACAGGATGAATAAAATAAGAGATCAATATTTTGGATAACTTCAATGTTATTTTGAAGTTTTACATGAATTCAAATAATAAATCTATAATTCATTTAAAAAATATTTGAACAAGATTTAAGAATCATAAGATAAATACATTATATCTTCAAAGATACTAAATAAAAAAAAAAAATTCTCATCTAAGATCAATTAAAGATCATTCATTTTGAAAACTCATTAATTGTAAATTTCACTAATAATATTGTTTACCCACATTAAACATTTAAATTGATTTTCTTTGAACACATAAAAGTTCTCAACAAAAATTTTCACTTACTTTTTTACTTATTTTGTGTTCATATCCCACTTGGGTTTAATTTTTTCTTATCATTCTAATAAAATATCTAAGAACAAAATAAATGAACTCAATATTAATCACTATATGATTTATATTTCTTACTATTCTAAGTTATGAATTAATTTATTTTCATTTATTTAATTTATGTTATAAGTTCCAAATATATTTATATTATAATAATTAGATAATAATGTTAACATTATACATATATTTTTCTTTATTATCGTAATAATTCTCTCCAATTAAAAAAAATATTTATAAATAAACTTGAGATGAATAAAATAAAGAGATCAAGAATCAAAATTTATTTTGGATAACTTTTATCATGCATTGATGGAAGTACCAGTTTGAACTTTCATAGAACCAAAATCTAATAATAATAAATCTTATAGTAATCAGTTTTGAACTAAGTATATTAATTTTTTGTATCATTTGGTATACACTGATATAAAAACATTATAAGTTCTACTCAATGAAGTGCACTTTAAAGATATACATCATCTTAATTCATAAGTATTTTGGTATCAAATAAGATCTCATTTAGGCTCATTGGCTTACTCACTATGATGATCTAAATTTTCTTTACAACTCCATAAGAAAAGAAAAAAAAATTTGAATCGATTAGAAACCATATTGATCATGGTTTGATTAATAATGGTCCATTCTTTGATATTATTCACTACTCTTCCTCACTTTAAATCTCTCTTCTTTACAACATGACATTGATCCCCTTGGGTTAATTGTTGATCTAGGAATGGATTCGGTGGTAAATTATCTATGCTCTTCACACTTTTAATGAAAATAAAAATATCAGGTTTCAATTCTAAGTTCTTTACTTCCACTTGGGATATCACGGCAAGCAATTTCTTCTTACTCATCATTTCCTTAAAACGAAAAGTTGCCAAAAATATTCAAGCATAGCCTCTCATCCTTGTCCCCAAGGAAAACATTCAAATTCAATCTCTTATCATCTATTTCTATTTGCAATACATTCTGGTGATAATAAAAATATTGGTTAGAATAAAGAAGACTCTAATCTTATCCACCAACTAATAGCTTTTATTATGGCAGATACTGCTATGGCACATGAAATTTGTAATGAGTTCTCCTCCTATCACAATGAGTGGAAGGTTCACGGCTAAATTTGATCTCAAAAAAGGCATTTGATTTAGTTAATATAAAATCTCTTCTTTGACTGCTCAGGTTCCTCTATTTCATCAAATGGATCGAGGCATGTATCCTTGCAATGCCTTTTATAGTTCTCAATGGTAAATAAAGGGGCTCTTCTCTTCTTCAAATGGTTTTGTGTTTGTCTCCCCTTCCTCTTCACCTTAGCCATGGACTCCTTTTCCTCCATTTGGAAAGAGAAGTGACCTCTCAAGATACAATCCCTTCTTCCCAAGAAATTGTAATATATCCCATCTTCTTTTTACCTCTCTTTGGCTCTGGGAAGCAAATAACTCAACCTTAGATCTCAAGCAGCCTAAGATCTTTGGGGATTACAGGGGAGGTGAACAAACAAAAGTCTATGACTACTTCTCTAGAGATGCTAGAACGTGGAATATCTAAGTGAAATTATTACATAAGGCATGGCTCCTTTCCAATCAAATAAGACTCCCATTTGTGGCCTCTCCAAAGATGGTTCATTTAAATCCTCTCTTGACAAACTTTAGGCTTATTTTGGCGAGATGTAAGTGTAAAATTCCTTTCCTATGGGCGGTCTCAATTGATTCAATTGTGTGAATAATTACATATTCTAGTAGTTTAGATCTTCTATTCCAAAAAATTATCAAATGAATTTTCTCCTTTACCTCAATTTCTTCTATCATAGCGGGAAGCAAAAGTTGCACACCATCTCTTGGGCTTACTACCTTACCCCAGAGACAAGGGTGGCCTTTGGACTCCTCTCACCTCTCACTAAACCTCCTTTGCAAGGTAAAACCCTATGAAAATCTTAAACAATGGGTCTTTATGCAAAGTGGTGTATAAATAATTCATGGAATAAGTCACATTACAAGGCCTCTCTCTTGGAAGGAGCTCAAATCATATGTTCCAAGATTTGAGACAAACTTCTATCATATTGGGGATGGCGCTCTTTTTCTTTTTTTATCACCCTTGGTGGTGGGGGAGTACCTTATTGGAAATTCTTGGAACTAGTGGGCACCATTCTCTAGGCTTACCATTGGATGCTAAGCTTTGCTCTATCATCCACAATGGAAATGGAGATTACCCAAGCCTTACAGAGAATCCTATGCTATCCTCATTCAAAGTACTTCCTTATGGTGGAGGGATTGGGCCTCTTGGTGCAATAGCAAGTAGCCCTTTCATGGATATAAAAATGCTATCTTTGAGTCCCATCCTACCTTGGATTTGTAGAAGAGATCTGGTTTAAGGGACATGCTATTAACTTTGCACTCTATTGTTGGATGGCATATATTGGAGGCCTTAAAACTTTGAATGTGTTATGCAGAAGGGGTCCTACTAATGCCTCCTCTTGTTTCTACAACAACTCTCTCAAATCGCATTCTCATCTCTTCTTTGAGTGCCTCTCTTTATGAACCGTTAAACCCTTCTCCCAAATGGCAAATTCTTTTTTAATGTAGTCCTCTCTTCAGGTCCTCATTAACAGAAATTCTATTCATAAAGTGGTAAATAGGTGCATTACCATTATGCTACTATGGTTTACACAATATGGAAGGAACGAAACAACCAAATTTTTCTCTAACCCCTCTCTCTCCGCTCTGTCCTTAGATGACGGCCACTTACAAAATTACTAGGGAAATTAAAGACTCATGGCTAGCCATGTCTTTGTTGGGTTTGAGAAGCACAGATCCTCTAATTACTATCTCCTTCTTAGTCTCTCTGGTTCTTCTGGAATTTGCCAATCTTCTACTTCGGTTGAGGCAATTGGGCGATGTTGATATGATGGGTTGAGTGGTTCTTTTAATCATATTTTGTCCAAGTTAAGGGCCTCCTTAGATGACCTTTTCTAGGCTTAGGTTTCTTTCTTGTTGTTTCTTCTGTGGATGGCATCGTGATGAATCACTGTAATTTGATTTGCTAGGTGAGTCCAGCTTTTGTAGCCTCACGAGTCCATCTTTGCCTCTTCTTTTTTATTTTAACATATGTGCAATCTTTTACTTGTCTTTTGTTAGTTTTTTTTTGGTTTTCTTTACACTCATTTTAACTCTCTTTTGCTCTTTGGGATCCTTACATGTAACCTTTTATCCTCTTTCTTGAATGATATTGGGCTAAGCCCTAAAATTCTTCCCAAAAAAAAAAAGAAACATAAATAATAATAATAATAATAATAATAATAATAATAATAATAATAATAATAATAATAATAATTGCATTTGAATACAGGTATTTCTTTCAAAATAGCTTTGTATTTTAGTGATGCTTGTTGGAAAAAAATTGCTTTTTCCTAAGTGATTTGCGTTTGGGCACATCTAATTACTCTCTCTCTCTCTCTCTCTCTCTCTCTCTCTCTCTCTCTCTCTCTCTATATATATATATATATATATATATGATGAATTAATTGTCAGCCTTCATTGAGATTAGAAGCAGTATTAAATGAATAAAGCATTGGATAAACTTGCAAACATTTTTGTGATATCATTTAGTAAATTGAAATTCGTTAAAATATGCACTACATTTCGAACTGCAATATGTGGCAATATCAAATTGAATACACATACATGAATTAATATAGAAACTATATCATGCAAATTAGTGTTTGAAAAATATGAAAATAAATGATTGAAATAATCAACTCATAATGAACAATATAAAAATACCTCTACAAAATACTTGATCGAATTTAATCACAAACATACATATGCTGCACATACAAAACCTTGAATCCAAGACATGCATGCTTTACTCCATCCAAATGAGTAGATAAACTTAATAAAAAAACTAAGAATTAAAAAAAATAGTGATATATTAAAGAAAATAGACTTGTTAAATCATGTAACACGCAATGGATATGAATGGAGAGGATTCATAAATTCAGATCCTTATATTTGAAGGGGCTAACACAATCATGTCACAAATGTTATAATAACATAATGATACATAACAACTGATTTATCATTCCTTTTGACCAAAGCTTAAGAAAAATATCTTGAAGGATGTTAACATCAAAAAGATCAAGAGTCATAGTAATCATTGTGATTTTCCATGGAATTAGGACTTGATAGAATTACCTTCAACTAGACCTTCACACGCTAATATTAATCTCTAGATAGTGTGGATCAAAATGTAATCAGATTAAAAAAAGATTGACTAATATAGATTTTGAACCAATATTAGTCTTTTCCTTTAAAGTTGGGGAGGGAGGGCGGGTTGAATGCATATATAGAATGAAAAAGAAGCAAGTGTGTAAACAGCATTGAAAATGCAATGATGAGAGCAAAGTGAAGAGAGAGAGAGAGAGAGAGAGAGAGAGAAACCAAATACCATTCTTAGGATGGTTGTAAAGCTCTCACACTTTAGATGAGCCATAATTGTTGCCATTTGCAAATGGGGTTTTGAAGCTATGAAGCGCAATGCAATAAAATTTCAAACGAATTTTGCTTCAAATGGGCTTGAACTCATTATTGTGCAGATATTTTCTGCCCCAGCTTGTTTGAGAAAATGATGGGTATTTTGGTGGATGGCTTGATCGACACTTTCCTAAGCCTTTCCATGAAAACAAGACTAAGAACAAGGCCAAGTACCAAGTCTTTGGACGTGAATGGTTTCAACTAATGCTCGAGGTTAATGCTTGCTATCTTATTTGTTTGAGGTTTTAGCACTACTATTTTATGCAAACTTTGGCTGTTCAAACTTAACTGAGTTCTATGATGATTTTTTTAATCATATTTCTCTCCAATTTTCAGCTCGAGTATATCGAAACCGTTCTTCACATTTCTCACTGCTTGAATCCTTAAAATCTTTGCAAGGACTCTTTACGGAGAAAACTTAGGGAGCATCTGAATCCGTCAAGAATCGAGGCCATCACCCACGTTCCACTAAAGGCGTGAAGAGGCAATTATGACTGTGATCCAAAGATTTTCTCCCGATGACTTGAACGTAAGTTGATCTCCTCTTTATGAATCTATTGAATTTAAAATTTTATCACATTCCTTCCCATGAACTATATGAAGTCTTATGCTGGTAAAAGCCATGATAAAGTTTTCAAATTGTTTCAATTTCTTGTGTTCAATATACACACACTTTTTGATCATCATAATATTTCTACCATGCACTTTATAGAGAAATTTTGATACAATATTAGGACATTTGAATCTAGTTCTTATAATTATTTTGATACAATACAACCCAAATATTCATTGAATATATCATTTGAGAGGTGTAGAATCTCTTGTAATACTTGTTTTACATTTCTTTTGTCCAAGGCCAAGCTCTTAAATCCAATGATAAGCTTCATTTGTACTCATAATGAGCTATTGAGTCATATTACAAATATCATTTGAATTTGCTTATTGTAGCTTGATTTTTTTTCTTATTTTGATATTTTAGAAGTTTTATATTCAACTTTAATTTTGATTTGATAATCAATTTAAGACTAAAAATCTGGCTAAAATTCGGCAGCCTCTCGGTGTCATCCCCGTGTAGGGGGCTGCATCAGGAGCTGCTTTGACCTACTCATCATGCTCTTTTAAGCATAGCGGTCGGTGTCTTGCGACATCACGATCGTAGTCTTCAAACCTGCCACGCTCTTTTGAGCAGAGAGGTCTTCAAATACATGCACAAAAGAACATATATGTACATTCTTTCATCTCTCTTCATTTTCATCAATTATTTTTTGAAGCTATTCTCTTATTAATACGCCATTTAAGTCATTTTTTATTGTTCAATCTGACGATATTTCGACAGCCTTCTTCCGTCCCCGCATAGGGGCTACATCGGGGACTACTTTGACCTACCTGTCACGCTCTTCTAAGCACAGTGGTCGGTGTCTTGCGACATCGCAATCGCAATCTTCAAAATTGCCACGCTATTCTTAGCGTAGAGGGATCTTCAAATGTCTGCATGAAACAAAATACATATATCTCTTTATTTTTTTTATTTTCCAATTTATCCTCTCTCTCTCTCTCTCTCTCTCTATCTCTTTAAATAATAGAAAAATATTTTTTTTCATTCGGATAGAAGAAATGAGCTCAGATTGAAGGATTATACTTTTTTTATTCAAAGAAAGGATAGGCTAGAGGCCATTGAATGTGAATAGAGGTGGATGTTCATGAATGAAAAAAGAGTAAGTTCCTTTGGGAAATCAAAATACTTAGTAGGATTTGAGCTTTTTTTTTGGTATGAAATGGTGAAAAAGAAATTCATGTGAGACAGTGAGGAGTTATAGATTTCTGAATTTGGATAGATTGACAAGTAGGTGTGGGAGGAAAGGAGCTACGATTTTCTATGCAGGAAAGGTGCAGTTGTAGGTGGGAAAGGGGAAAAGTGAATGTGCTGTTGTGAGAAGAGTATGGCATCATGGTTCTGTACCTGGATTGATGAGTTCTTTAAGCAACATTGGTTATAGCAAATAGTGTAGGGTGTCTTGAGAATTCCTTTAGTAACCTCAGGAAGGGATTGATTCATAGTCTTTGGCTTCTTGCTCATCCGCTCTACCTCGAGAAGTGTTTCACCATCATCTAAAACTGAACACAATGGCTCCTTTGTAGCTCCTTTATCAAAACAAAGCTTCTTCATACAATTTGAGAGTTTAACATCATCTAAACCACCATTATTTAAAGCTCGAAGAAGCTTTTCCTACGAATTGGAGATATCTCCTTTCTATTTGACAAAAGTTTTCTTAGGGAATGTTCTACTTCCAAGCACAGGTTGCCTCCACACTTTTTATCTACTGCTTGTATTTTAGTTGTCTGCATATTTATCTCTCGCACAACTTTAGTAGAGGATACATGTTGATAAAGGTCGCATGGATTGGTCAACATCGATTCAATGAATTTTGTAGATTTTCACGACCGAGATGCTTGTGGATTTTTTTATGAAGCATTGGACAACTTTTCCATTCCCGTGGTGAACACCCATGGCTCCACATCCACGCAAAGGACTTGTCCTAATTTGAGAAGCATCCAAATAAGATCGAAGGATCACAAGATGATTTGAGCGGTCAACGAGAATCGAGAGAATGGCGGGGGATAAATCCCCACCAAAGAGAAATCATGCTATGAAGATCCGACGAGGGAAATAATGTATGGATAAAGGGGGCAGGAAGATTGGAAGAACTCGTGGGAATAAGAAAGGGAGTGTAGGAATAGAGCGAGAGAGAGGGGAAGAATTCTGCTGCTTTGTCCGACAGAGAA